>JAIPMN010007984.1:272-10295 GCA_020650975.1 Apostichopus californicus
CCCCTATCACCATTCCCCCACACTTTCTCACATCGATATGAGTACTTACAAAGAGCAGTGAAGTAGCAATTGTAGAATGTAAGGTTATAGAGTAACCAAGACAAGAAGATGGTTAAAATGTATCATAAAGGATTGAGGCCAGAGGTGGGGCAGAGGTGATGAAGTCCAAATTCAAAATGTATACTTCCAAATCAATCAATGATAGTTAAGTGTGGCTTTTGATACGATAGATCATATCATACTCTTGACACGTTTCAAAAATGTGTGTTTTTTTTTAATACAGCCTTTGGATTACTAAAATGTTATCTTGTTGATAGGCACTTTAGAGTTCAAATTCAATCCCAGCAATCTTCTGATCATCTCTTTAGTTTTTTGTGTGCCTCGGGGAAGTGTCTGAGGCCTATTATTATTCACTCTTTATACTAAGCCACTGAGTGATATTCTACTTACTGAATCAAATCTTTCTTCCCACGTGTATGCGGATGAAACGCACATTTTGGACTGAGGTTAATTTAAACGACCCCAACTGACGTCCAAACTAAGAACGGCTGAATTCAACACACATTTATTGAAATTCAGAATTGGATGGTACTAACCAAACTCAAACTTATGGCTGACAAAACTGAATTCTTGTTGTTAGTATCAAAATCACGACAAAAATAGGTGCCCAACATAAAATTAAACGTTTGCGGGACGATTGTTAATCCAAGCACTCATGCACTAAAGTTGGACATTACCCTTCACCTGTACTGAGGCGCTTCAATCTGTACTGAGGCACTTTTGACAACTATGCTTATAATTGGCGCCATGTACAAAAGACTGTTTGATATTATTATTATATTATTTAATTATTGCTACTAATCTAAAGGGCTGGGTATTATTTAATGAACGTACACGAATGAAAAGCAGGATAGAAAGCAAGGAGTGGGTAATTAAGTAGATATTACAATTTTTATTTAAAATGATACAAATGAAAAAGTGACTGGGAAATTATAAACCAAGGAAAAGAGCAAAGACATTTAAGGCTAGAATGACTGGTTTTAATCCTGTTCTAGCCATAAATTTCATTGCGCTTTTCCACAATTATATTTTAAGTGAGAAATTTATCAACTGGACTACCAGTTTGCCATGCACCTTAATGTGACATCCTTTAGCATAAGAGATACTATACGATAACTCCTTCTGGTACTTACAAACAAACCTTCATTTTCTTCCTCTGCCTAACACCTTTTGATTAGAAATTATTTCACACAGCTGAGGTGCGGAAAAAGAAAGAGGTTGTGGTAGTTTTTTGAAGAAGAGACACAAATTTGCTTTGGTGAATTAACTGGCCACTGACTCACTTTTCTATCCCCCCACCCTCCCCCCCCCCACCCGCCTCACAAAAAATATAGTATACATTTGAACTAATCCTTCAGCCTCTCCACAATTACCAGCATTTAGCATACTATTTACTAGTCTTAATAAGTCACAGAAGAGGTGCAATGTGTGTGTTCATTATCCTAAGAATCAGTGTTTGAAAGAGTGAACTTTAATCGGATGGCAATGTTTAGAGGTGGATCTGGGGAGAAGTAAATTTAGTGAAATGTAAGAAAAGACCTGCTTGGTAATTCTCTGAACACTTAATGAAGTGTGAGTGTTCCATATCAGCCAGTATGGGTTTATGCCACATATAACACAGTATTGGTTTATGCCACATACAACACAGCATGGGTTTATGTCCCATATAACACAGTATGCATTTATGCCCCATATAACACAATATGGGTTTATGCAACATATAACACAGCATGGGTTAATAGCCCATATACCAAAGTATGGGTTTGACATAACCTCTTGACCTCTCTACCGTTAGAACAAATGCATAGAAAAATACTGCCATCACAACTGCTCCAATCTCCAACTACTACTCCAATCTACAAACTTCTTCATCTTTGATACAGCACATTCTCCAAAGTCGATGTCATATTTGAAGACTAGATAGAAAGAAAAGTCCTTTTAACCCAAAATAGGTCTCACAATTTAACATGTTTCCCTTATACTTGAATTTATATTTTTACATTGGTTTCATGGCCCCCCGTAGACCAACTTTCCATCATTTTACAACAAGCCCTGTCTTTTCAGATCCTCATAGGTCTTCTTGTTCACAACATTCCCTGTTGAATCCTCAAATTCTTCCTACAAGGAATAAAGAGAGAGAGGCAGGGAGAAAATATGAAAACAATTTCCAATAACAGAAAATTCACTTAAACCAAATCCTATAGCATGTTTAAGCATGCTACTGTACATATTGTATTTGCCAATGTTGTACCTTTGTGATTACTGTAAAGAAAATACATTTCTGATGAGAATGGAGACTGAGAATTTAAGGTCAAAGCAGATATTATGTTATTACTCAAGCAACATTTAGATCTCATCAACTTAATACCTGGTCACACACCTGTAACATTTCAATTATTTTTAATCTTAACGGCTTCAATTGAGGAGACCATTTTCTTGCAGGTTTTTCCCACTAGTCTAAACTTTCAAGCAGTTAACCATTATTATGATTATAACCTTGAGAAGGTAGAGAAAACCATATTATTATTTGACCAATAAGCAGGAGACAGTTGTTAATATCTCAAACTGTACAATTGTTTCATCCCATCACAAGGATGAAAGTACCAATGGAGGTCTGTTTAGGAACTTTTTAAACACTGTGTAAGACATTGAATCCTCCTTGTAACCCTCTGATTGATGAGGTTTATTCTGATATCAATCCTACGGTCCACCATAAATCGTTTTGGTGCAAACTCACCTCTGTATCGGGTTGCCACCTCTCAGATGCTTTAGAGACTTTCAACTTTTCCCACACTGTAGAAAATAAGACAAGAAAGAACATCAGCAAATGTAGTATCTCAACTAGTTATTCAAATATATCAATAACAATCACCTGTGACTTTTACTTGATCAACGATGAGTTTACGAAGTTGAGTTTCACTCAGATTTGTGCAAGGGAGAACAACCATAACATTCTTGATAATCACAGGTTAATCACATGGCAAACAGCGTCCCTTCAACTCGGTTGAATCCACCCAAAGGACGAAGACATCGCAAATGTAAGGCTGCGGCAATTGGTCGTTATTAAGCAGATATTGAATCAAAATGTCCCAGATAAAACGGGGAATTCTACTTTGTAAACGATTTAAACTGTGATTTATTATTTCCTTTGATAACGTTTCATTTGCGTGTATTCTATTCGTACTATGATCTTGCTTGAAGATATGGACTTGTACTATGATCTTACTTGTAGATAGGGACAACCAAATTGGTCAAACCTAATTAATTTCAACTCTGTGTGACCAATTAAGCTTCTCACACAGCAGACCCTCCCCCTTTTTACCCCCCCCCCCTCCTCCACACAGAATGCTCAGCTTTCCAAAGGAGTTGAGGTCCATCTTGTATTGTTTTTGCTCAGTTGCACACATTGAATACTATCATAGACTGAACGGCAATGTCCCAGAATTCCATTCCAGTACATATTTGTTTTGTAAAATGCACCAGATAACATCCCTCCTTTTTATAAGCAGAGTAAATGTATACAGAGTAAATGTATACACACAGGGTAGTCAAACCCTATTGTTTGAATAGCAGACAACCAAGCCCCCCGGTCAAACAAATTAATATTAATTCATCACACGTCAATGACTAACTACAAGCTTTTGAGAGCAGTCCATAAATACTTGCTAAATAATACTGTAAGAAGTAACACAGGACTAATGTTAGGTAGATACACCCTGATTCTTTCACCGACGATTGTTAATTGAGAGCTAACCTAATTCTTATAATATCAACTGACAGAACGATATCATTCTACTGGCGAAAGGACAAAATTCACTGGAAAATGTAACTGTTGACTTGTATACTCACATGCTAAGGCATCTTCTATAAGGGTAATGTTTGCAAAATGAGCTGTATTTGGAATACCCAGACATCTCATTCCGTGAGCATGGCGCCATTCCTAATAAAAACAAATCAAAACAATTCATCTACAGTATGTAAAAGAGGTTATATATTTATCTTCAAGCTACAGTGTCCATGATGCGACATTTGATCTAAGAATGGCAGATTCCTTTGGATGAAAATTCAAGCAACATTTAAAATGAAATATCAAAACTCCAGGCACTTGTCTCTTGTAACCTATAACGTATTTTACTCACTGGAACTACAAGAATGTTAGCGATAGGATAGTATACTCACTGAACCAAGACAACTGTAACCTATAAGGTATTACACTCACTGGAACTACAAGAATGTTAGCGATAGGATAGTATACTCACTGAACCAAGACAACTGTAACCTATTATGTATTATACACAATGGAACTACAAGTATGTTAGCGATAGGATAGTATACTCACTGAAACCATGACAACTGTAACCTATAAGGTATTACACTCACTGGAACTACAAGAATGTTAGCGATAGGATAGTATACTCACTGAACCAAGACAACCGTAACCTATAACATATTATACACACTGGAACTACAAGAATGTTAGCGATAGGATAGTATACTCACTGAACAAAGACAACTGTAACCTATAACATATTATACACACTGGAACTACAAGAATGTTAGCGATAGGTTAGTATACTCACTGAACCAAGACAACTGTAACCTATAACATATTATACACACTGGAACTACAAGAATGTTAGCGATAGGATAGTATACTCATTGAAACCATGACAACTGTAACCAATAACATATTATACACACTGGAACTACAAGAATGTTAGCGATAGGATAGTATACTCATTGAAACCATGACAACTGTAACCTATAACATATTATACACACTGGAACTACAAGTATGTTAGCAATAGGATAGTATACTCATTGAAACCATGACAACTGTAACCTTTAACGTATTATACACACTGGAACTACAAGAATGTTAGCGATAGGATAGTATACTCATTGAAACCATGACAACTGTAACCTATAACATATTATACACACTGGAACTACAAGTATGTTAGCGATAGGTTAGTATACTCACTGAACAAAGACAACTGTAACCTATTATGTATTACACTCACTAGAACTTCAAGAATGTTATGCGATAGGATAGTATACTCATTGAAACCATGACAACTGTAACCTATAACATATTATACACACTGGAACTACAAGAATGTTAGTGATAGGTTAGTATACTCACTGAAACCATGACAACTGTAACCTATTATGTATTATACACAAATGGAACTACAAGTATGTTAGCAATAGGATAGTATACTCATTGAAACCATGACAACTGTAACCTATAACATATATTATACACACTGGAACTACAAGAATGTTAGCGATAGGATAGTATACTCACTGAACCAAGACAACTGTAACCTATTATGCATTATACACAATGGAACTACAAGTATGTTAGCAACAGGATAGTATACTCACTGAAACCATCATAATGTCAACATTTAATATACTCACAGCAAAATGCCTTTGGAATGCCTTTGGTCCTCTGTATGTTTGGTTGCCACATATTTCACACGAATAGGAAATATTCAAACCGTGAAGTTTATACAACCAGTACGGTATAGGCTGAAAGTTGTGGAAAAACAAGGCAGAACACATATATTACAGATAGGAAACTTAACATATGTTTTACTCTATAGCAATTGAGCAAAACAAAAGCATACCAAAATTACTAACATTTAAAAAAAATAAACATAACAAAATGAAAACATCCTGCCCACACCTCATTGGCCACTACTATGATATATTAGTCACCTTCAAATCATAATTTTAATTGTAAGTAGGAATAGCAGTGCCATGTTTTGTAAATTTTTAATCAATTTGACCATTCTTCATAGCACTTTTGCTATGACATGCCAGAAAAACTGTTACCTGTTCATTGAGGGGGGGGGTTGGGAGTGGGGAGTAATTATTTGACTGCATAGGATCACATCTGTTCTTTGTTGCATGTAGGTAGCATTGAGACATGGTTATCATACAAATGGATTTCCGTAAACATGGCCTCTCTTCTTCCATCCTACATGAGAGTTACAGATCTGGATTTACAATCCTGTAACAATATCTCTAGAGAGTTTTAGGGAGTTCCAACAAAGTTAAACAAACAGAACTGGAAAAACTCTATATTTCTCTCTACTAGGCCATGTCAGTAAACCAATTTTAAAGAAGAGAAATGAAAAATTGTCACTAAAAGTCAAGTAAAGGTCCTTTAACCATTCTGATCTTACACTGAGACTCACATATTTAACTTCGAGTGTAGTAAAATTATCCTGTAGGAAGACCTTCAAAAAGGCTGTGGAGAACCCCTCAACTAAGACTCCTCATCCCCCATACCCTTCCCCCAGGCTGTGGAGAACCCATCAACTAAGACTCCCCTGCCCCCATACCTTTCCCCCAGGCTGTGGAGAACCCCTCAACTAAAACACCCCTTCCCCCATACCCTTCCCGCAGGCTGTGGAGAACCCCTCAACTAAGACTCCTCACCCCCATACCCTTCCCCCAGGCTGTGGAGAACCCCTCAACTAAGACTCCTCATCCCCCATGCCCTGCTTACATCCTTTGACAACATGTCCTCCTTTCTTTAGATAATAAAGGGCAACCTTTCTATACAGAATCGACAAACATTGCATAGAGCATTATTTAAATAAATTATTAAACCAGATTTAAGATCTCTTACATTCATCAGACTTAGTGGTTAGTTAGGTATTGGTTAACAGATATTGGTTAACAGGTATTGAAGCTTGATTTGGTGTTTCAAGATGACGAAGGAGATCCAACATTGAGAGAGACATTCTCAGCAATGTTCAGAATATTGGATGGATTCAAGTAATGTTTTGTCTCTTGTCTGGTTCATATGTTTCTTTTACCTTTCCATCCCAACCAAGAGGCAGATTCTTTGGGTTGTAGATGACCTCATCCTCATCATCATCACTGTCTGAATCACTGAACTGCTCTTCTTCATCATCCTCTCTCTCTGCATCAGTTCTTGCTTGCTTCCTCTGGACATTCTCCTTGGTGGCCATTCTTTGTTCCTAAAAACACAGACATAAAAAACTTGACATTAAATTGGCGATAGTGTTGGATTAACAACTGTGGTAACGGGCCCAAAGAACCAACTTGTGTAATTCGGACAAGTTAATTTAGCAAAGTGTCTCGCTCGATGCTTCCTTGTACAGTTTTCCCGGCTGTGCCATTTGAAAACAATTACAAAGATTTTGGACAGTATCATGATCCAGTTGACCAGATGTCTGTCCCGAAAGTCCCGACATGCTCTACTGTGAGTTGCACATTCAGACGGTTATTTTGAGCTCCTTCAACCGCTGTTTGTATGAGTCAAAGCATCAAAACTATGAAGTTGTCTTACGAGCAATTGTCATTTGTAGAATCCTTGAATGAAATTGAACTCTTTTCAGTTTATTTGCAGTTGCCCATATGAGTATCACCAAAATAATCATGTGAAAGTTCAACAAATGTGAGCCATTTGTTCTTGTTTTCATTAAATGTTGGATACTGACATTCCCATGACTTTTATTGACCCTCTTTGCCCTCTTTTCAATTGTGTCTCTTGGAGTGGAATCTTTTAAGGTCAATGACAGCAGATACTGGGATTGATTAAAATTTCCTGATGTTATATGACCTTTTGATATGCTCAAATATGGTTTTCCAAGTTACTTGACAAGCTTTAAAGTATCACTGATGGAGTGTTTTGAAATCGATGCTGTAGGTTAGGATTTATTTTTATCAGTTTCTTTTAGCTTTTATGAAGCTCTGTATTTTCTTCTTTTGTTTTTAATCTTAGTCACTCAGGAAATATTATGGTTACACCCACCCATCTTGATAACATCCATGAAATTCACACTGCATTTCCTGTTTCAGTACGTAGGTCTATTTTGTAAGCTGTGAAAACAATACTGTACAGTATATCAACCAAACTAAACGCTATACAAGGCATTAACATTGTTATTTATTAGTATAGTACTACATGTCTATGGTTTCTTGTATAATGGCTACACTAGCTCTTTTGCCTGGCTTACAAAAATACTGTTACTTTATTTACATGCCTTTAGCTGACAGTGTAATGGTTATCGTGACAGATTATATTCTGTGCCATTAGCTAAAATCTCCATCGCAATTTCTTGTTGCTAACTTGAGATATCTCGTTGCTAACTTGAGATATCTCGTTGCTAACTCGAGATATCTCGTTGCTAACTCGAGATATCTCGTTGCTAACTCGAGATATCTCGTTGCTAACTCGAGATATCTCGTTGCTAACTCGGAGATACTTTGCCTGACTTAAATCTTGATTCTTACTGGAAGTACATAACAACTTAGGTGTCCTATCATGTCGTCACAGCAGATTTACTTTTAAGGTTGCTACTATATTCTCTTGTTGATTTCTCCTTGGAATGTGATACATATACATATTAATATCTGGCAAAGTTCTCTGTATTTAGAATTTCATCAAACTGCAAATCATTTATCTAGATACATTATTTTCAGCTCTACTGTCCTGATGACATTACCTGACAAATTTACAAGTTATCACCAAATTTGAAAACAAGAGCCCGCAAGCACTATGGTTCCTTGCTTAATGGAATATTTCAATGTTGTATGTCATCGCCCAATATCATACAGTAGTTGAGAAAATGAATGCAAAGTATCAATTTCACACAAATGGACTGGTTCCAAAGCTGACACTCAATATCAAAATATTTTATGCCCACATGGACCAGCTAGTAACCAACAACTATATTCCAAGTTTGTATACAAAGGTTTGAAAGTTTACTGCAATTTTAAGTTTTTTGCCCTCCCTCAAAAATTGGGCCAGATGAAATTTTGTGCCTAAATGGTTCCAAAGATATTTGGCCCAAAACAAACTGGCTCAAAATTATATTTTCTCCCAAACCTGAACCTCCAAAAATGTGGGCCTAATGATCTCAGAATATTGGGCCCACAAATGCAGGCCCAAATAATGCATCCCAAAATGCATTTGAGGTGGAAATAAAATATGGGCCCTGAATTTTGGGGGCCCATGTGGTCCTAAAACATTTCGGGCCTACATGTACCAGTTATTAGCCAACAGACTTATGGTTGCAGAGTTACTGCAGTGTAAAGATTTTTACGTTTGATCAGCGACACAAACAATGTGGCAGACCTTCTAACTATAATACAGCTATAATACAGCAATGAAAGTATTGACCTTAAGATATAGAAACTTTTGTGGATTGAAGAGTAAAAACTATTGGCCTGTTTGGGAAAATAGTGTGTCAAGGTACACAATGCTTTGAACATCATTGAAATATCATACTTCACAGAAATGTGAGCTGCCTGTATACAACACAGTTAATAACAAAGTTGAAACAAGATGTCTGTGAGAAAGAGTGCAAGGTGAATGTAGTAACTCAGCAGACACACAAGACAAGGCTAAAGACTACTATAATATGTAAAGCCTGCCCTCACACATGACAACCAAGACAAGGCCAAAGACTACTATAATATGTAAAGCCTGCCCTCACTCTGAAGTCATAATTAAATATTGAAGCTGATATGTAGGAACCAGATCGTTTATGAGTTACTACATCATTTTGCAATACTTACACCAAGAAGTTCTGTGTAGAAGTATGCTTTAGCTTCCAGTTGAGCTAATATGTAGAAACCACATTGTTTATGAGTTACTACATCATTGAAGAGAGTTATGACATAAAATTTTGCAATACTAACACCAAGAAGTTCTGTGTAGAAGTATGCTTTAGCTTCCAGTAGAGCTAATATGTAAAAACCACATTGTTTATGAGTTACTACATCATTGAAGAAAGTTATGACATAAAATTTTGCAATACTTACACCAAGAAGTTCTGTGTAGAAGTATGCTTTAGCTTCCAGTAGAGCTAATATGTAGAAACCACATTGTTTATGAGTTACTACATCATTGAAGAGAGTTATGACATAAAATTTTGCAATACTAACACCAAGAAGTTCTGTGTAGAAGTATGC
>JAIPMN010007985.1:0-15023 GCA_020650975.1 Apostichopus californicus
ACCTAGAAACCTCATCATGGAGATTCGAGACCATTCAGACCAATGATATATTTTCGCACATTTTTTTTCGACACCCAAATTCCCAGTGGGGGGCGACTGGGGGGGCGACGAGCTTTCATGGGGGGCTGTCCCCCCCCCCCACGCCCCCCTTGGCTACGCCACTGCGCTAGGATAACGTGCGAGTGGAAAGACATTGCGTAATATCGGGCAGTGCGAGTAACAGATGTTAACTTGTAATCGCTGCATCAAGTTAGATCGTTGGACCATGTCTAGTATTCAGATGAAAACTGAACGCGTCTTCTATGTATAAGTACACATTGTGAGCGATTTTTATGTCTAAAATATATTTTTGGCAAATGGCTGTCCTACATGCATTTGCACTTGTAGTACCAGTTTTGCAAATCTTTTGTAGTTGTATTCCTATAGGAGTAGGGCTGTGGGAAATGTTTAGTTCAGTGCAACCACGGAATTCTCCATGGAACAGAGCCTAATGCTGCTCGACGGGAATATAGCTATCACGTTAGGCTACAGGCACGGTTATTGCTAGGTAACGGGTGTCGTCTGCTGCTCTAAGCACGCATACACATTTACGTACTAGTTGGGTGAAATCATCATGCGTAATGGGGAGAGTAATATATTTGTACCACCCTGGAACACATCACATGACCCTCCATGCATGGTACGCGCGTATTTACTGTGTGATAGTTCCTCCAGATTTATTAAACTCGTTGGTTTATCATGAAATAAACAGCACGTTACTAAAAACCAACTTGAGCCAGTCAATTGCATTATTTCAAGGAGACTGACTTGCACCTGCAGAACTGGGCAATCTTGTGGGTTACTGGACCAGGTTTCTATTGGGGAGACTTTTAAATAATGGAGATAGCTCATATAAGCCTTCAAAGTGGGGGGGGGGGGCGGAGAGGGGAATTCATTAGACTTGTTTCGACAGGTGGTATTATGGTAAATGCTTTCTACCAAAGCAAGCTTTCTTTATCTGGAAAAAAAGAACATGTAAAGTTTATTTATTCCACTGCTTGTTAACATGCTTGTAGGAGAGAAATAAACCTTCATTTATTACATAACACTAGGCTTCACACTCACAAACGCGTTTTCCCTGTATAAATATGACAAATATTAGTATGTAACAGCTACACTAATTTTTATAGAAATGACACTAACTGAAACTGAGAGCCAAGTGTTATAACAGATTGTCCAGAACTGTAGACAATTTGGGGGATTGGAATTATATTCCAAGCTGTGTTCTCTCAAATTTGCAAATCAGATTACTACACGCTCTGATATAATGTGAAAGCTGTGCAATGGGCTGTCATTGTGTGCAGTTTCTGATGACATAGTGCCACTAACCATAGAGCACCGACACACTTTTGCTGAAAAATTGGGTGTTCCTGCTATTTTTGTCTCACTCACATTTTTTATAACTATGTAACAACTGGCATCTACCCTCTAAAGGCTCACTTCCAAAATTACACACAGCCCCCACCAGAGGGTCCCAAACATCATGTTTTGTACAGGGGGTATAGGGAAAATGGACCTTATATTGTATTTGGTTGCATTTCTTTATCAAATACTGTATTTCAGCATCTTTGATATTAAAATGTTGCCCTATTTTTTATCTTTCATCTGAGTATACTTTCACTGCATTCCATTGCAAACATTTATCGCAGTGATTTTTTTAAGAAAACCAAGTTTGTAACAAATTTGCATCTAGTACAGATTTGCATCTGGCAACACTGTCCTGTTATTGCTGATGACCACCAGGGTACCACAGCCAGGTATACTTCACTAGTCATCCGACCTGATGAAGTTGTTAACCAAACTAGGTTTAAGAATTGCAGAATAAAAGTGGTGTATCAATAATTGTACATTGTGAAATAATTAAATAGGCAATGTGCATGACAAAACTTAATTTTATCAATGATATTTAACAAATTTCTAGATAATTATCCCTATACATTAGTGTGTGTAGCAGTTGTGCTATGTTAGGCTAGGCTAGCCTAACATAGGCCTAAACGTTACTGGCTAGCATAAATGCAACAACTTAAAGTATGTATGTAGGTAGCAGGCAAGGATCCAGGATTTTGAGAAAGGAAGGGGTAGGGGTTTCTGAACGACAAGGCGAAGCCGAGCGTAAAATCGTACTGGGGGAAGGGGGGAGGGAAGGGGATATGCCCTCTCATATTTGTTTAAATATAGATGCTCTAAAGTCTATGGTGCACTTGATCTGCGGGCAAGGGCGGATCCATGATTCTATGAAAGGGGGCCAAATATATCATCTTGTGATCGCCGCCCTTGAGAGTGGTCTGAGGGGAGGGGGTCTCCCCCTCCCCAATTGAGAATATTTTGAATAATTAAGGGTCCTTATATGCAATCTGCTGCTAGGGCCTAGGCTACGTTTTGCAACTTTTGAAGTAAATTTATGTTCAAGAATTTTCTTATTTGGGGGTAGTTTTATATTTTTTAATTGAGGCAATAAAAAAGGTGAGAATGTTTTAAATAATTTAGGATCCTTAGGCTAGATGCAATGTAGTGTATCTGGTGATTAGCCCTTATGAGAGAACAAAAAGATTTTTCCGCTTGAATAGTTCGGGTTGCCCTTCCACATTTTTGACTGGGGGTCACTGGCGTAGCCAGGGGGTGGCCAAAGCCACTCCTAATTAAAATGGAAAAAAATTATTCGCCAAAATAAAGGATTTTGTCTAGATGCATCTTGCAAGACCTGGGAAGTGCCATTTCCGGCGATCCACAGGTACCCTTTTCAACAAATTTCTACGTTCTGCACAAACCAATAGTGGCGCTCTACTTAGGTTCGGCAACCCCAACCAAAAATCCTGGCTTCGCTATTGCTGGGGTTTAACTCCCCCAACCTCCGCTTCCTAAATATAGTCTTGGTCAAATTATCATTTTGAAATTGCATGTTGTTCCCGGAATGAACAGAACAAAGCATTGAAAAAGATAATGACCTTGCTCTCTTCTGTTTACATCTTCGATTCATTTAAAGTTGCAAATGTTAAATATCCACTATGTCCAATAATATCCTTGGAAGGTACAGCATATTTCCCTCCAGAAACTTGATCTTTATCTTGTTTAGAATTTCCTGATATGTTGTCAGTATTCCACCTTGGTTTCTTCCTCAATGGGGGAACTTCCTCATGGCTACCTAGGTCAGACTTTTCTATCTTCTTGTTGCCATCATTACCATGCACACTTCCATCTTCAGTATCTGCTTTTGCTTTCTTGAGAGGAAACCCAAAGTTGGGTTCCGGTAAACTGGTAAATCTGATATCATATGGACGCAACAAACATTCAACTGTTTTTACCTCACAAAATCCAATATCAAATAGAATTTGACATGTCCTTTGAGCCTGTTCAATGCATGGTGAAAATGAACATATTCTTCCACCTACAAGGGGAGAAAAATTGATGTAAAATGTAAAGGCACAGGAATATTTCCATTCACCTACCGTACTATATGAAAACTAATGTGGTTTGCATCCTTTTGCATAATTTTACCAGAGCAATTTTGATGCAAACTCAACGACCCATGCATGATTTTTGAATAACAAAATAAGACTAGCCTATTGTAAATAATTAACTTTGTTTTCTGTTTGAAAATCGATCTAAACACCCTAACCAGAAACGAAAACAAGAGCTCAGTGGGCACTATGGTTCCTTGCTTAGTGGAATATTAAGGTTTTGTATGCCATCATCCAATATCAAAATTTTCATGCCCATGAACCAGCTATTAACCAACAAATGTATTCCAATTTGGATATAATCTTATTTAAGGTTGTGGAATTATTGCAACTTTAAAATTTTGGTCCCCTCCTAGAGAAATTGGGCCCAAAACAATTTGCAAAGAATTGTGTCAAACATATTTGGCCAGACAAAGTGGCCCCACAATATATTTGCCCCAAAAATTGAACCCCAAGAAATGAGGGCTCAAGTGGTTCCCAAAAGCAAGTTCCATATAACTTGACCATCGCAAAGGTACTATCCTCCTTAAAGTTGATGAGAGATAACAGTCATTGGGGGAAGTGGAAAACCCTCTCAGCCACTTAAAAGAGCAAAGGTCAAATCCTGTGACAGAGTTTGAGAGCTTACCAGGTTTTCAGACTGTGAACTATGGTGACCTCAAATGACCTTCACAGAAAACATTGCGTTTCTTCAACTCAATATGGTGCATCCACATACTAGATATGAAGTTCATCCAAGTTATGTTTTTGAGTTAATGTGTTTACAAGCTTTTCGGACTTTGACTTGTTGATCTTGACAGAAAACAACTCAGTTTTTGTTCTCCATGTACTATAGATGAAGTTTATCCAACCTCTTCTATTTGAGTAATCGTGCTTACATTTTCAGACTTGGCTTCGTTGACCTCCCACTTCAACAGAAAATAGGAGTCGCTTCTACTCAGTATGTTGCATCCACAAATCAAATATAAAGTTCATCCACTTGACGGTTTTTGAGATATCATGTTTACAAGGTTTTCAGACTTAAACCTCTCTTGACCGCAAATGACCTTTTAACTTGGCAGGAAAAAATAGTTTTCTACCACACTATAAAATGCATCCACCTACCAAATATAAATGTAGAAAAATAATAGATTTTGAGTTATAATGTTTACCAGCCAAGGCTTGGCACACACACACAAGCACGTACACCATCACCATCGCATGGATTCCTTTTGCCTTTGGCAAGGAATCAAAAGCAACAAATATATGTGAGGGTGTCAACACATTAGGTTTCACTAGATCACTTTGTTTATTCCATATGTTGGTTCTTTACACTATATACCATTGTGAAATTGCCAGTACTTCTTGAATTCAGTATTAATATCTGGAAATTAGAACAAAATTTGTCATTGCTTGCTGCCACTTGAAATTCATTATCAAGGCATCTTCTCCCAAGGACTGAATAAAAACAGTTTTTCATTAAATTTGTATTCTCTTTCATGAAACCTAATTAGTGTTGTTAATTAGTAATAGTCATAACAAGATGCTTTGTAAAATTAAATAAAGTAAATAAGCCAAAACTAGCTCTGGCTCCTACCATCTGTCTTGAGAACTTTCTTTGCATGAGGAACAACCAGCCAGGGTGAGGGCAGATCAAGAAATACAGCATCAACTACGACGTCGTCTTGAAAGCCATCCTGCAAAATGATGCACCAAACTTAAAGCAGCAAGCCAACCCACTTTAAGTGATACCTTAGGGGAAACACTAAATGTAATCTGTGAACAAGGTTCTTGTACTTTAGAAGGTGGACCCAAATACCCAATATCAAGTGCATCTAAGCTATACAATTGAGTTATCATGTTTGCAATGCTCAGCTTTGATCTATATTGACCTCAACAAAATACTTCCCATATAACCCAGGTTTAAAACAGAGAGTGCATTGAATCTTATTTTCACAAGAGCTGATTCCGTTCTAAGACAATCTAGTAATTCACCATTTAAAGTTAACGTATCATATTAACATGAAAGTCACTTATGTTATATTGCACAATTTTTGTTGTCACTTTGTAACATCAATGTTGACAGTAACTTAACATACAGTACTGATCACATACTACACTATAGGAAATGCTATAAGTAAGGGCTGAAATGTGCATGCATCATGAAAATTGAACAGAAAACTGATTAATTTCACAGAACAAGTATAGGGAAAAGGCGTTTGAGCCTGCACAGATAATTATCAGAAGTTAGCATGGTCTGTTAGTGTTATTGCTAACAACTCAACAAGCCACACTAAATTGGTTAATTTTATTCATGTTTCTGAAGATGGTAACTTGCTAATATTACTTTGGCCTACTACCGGTACCATGATACTAACAGGATGTTACCAAATAACCCCAAAACACTGGGATACAACTGTTTTAAAGATAAAAGTGGTAGTTGTTACTGTTAGTACAATACATGGCACCTGCTAACCTGATGAAATTTGTAGTGACTAGCTACCTTTTGCATCTCATTACTGTTATAATGGTATTTTCCTTTATATTGTTGTTTATCATTAGGCCACATATACCAGAAAGCAAAATGGCCAGGTGATTCAAGTATTGACCATTACCATTGCAAGATCAGCTGGGATATTGCATGCACCCATGTAAACCTTTGTAAAAGGTCTTCTTGAACTCTGGTGACTCTTTGATATGGTGATCCCAGATGACCTTTGACCTCCACAAAACATTTGGATTCTTGTACTTAATACAGTGAATCTGCCATAGCATCTATGAAGTTCATCTAAGTTCTACCTTAGAAACTTCTAGGTTAACAAAGGTTGTAATACTTTGATCTCTGGTTTCCTTAAATGATATTTGACCTCTACAACAAATGACATGATTTTTGTACTTACTATAGAAGATCCACATACTGTGTATAAAGTCGACACAAGCTTCACTTACAGAGTTATCTTGCTTACAAATTTTTCTTACTTTCACCTCTGGTGACATCAAATGACCTTTTGACCTCTACAACAAGAAACATAACATGGATCTGCAAACCATTTATGACATTCACGCAAGCTTTAGTTTTAAAGGTAACAGGTTTACTAGGTTTTCAGACTTTGCACTGTCTTGACTCTCTATACAAAAATAATACAGTCCTTGTACTCACTAAATATGAAGTTCAACCCAGCTTTATTTCGTTTGTCATGTTAAATGACTCAATGACATTTATAAACTTTCATGCATACTGCAATGAGAAAAGGATAGGATCAGATTGGGGTTACTTGCCAAGTGGATGGAGAAAAGGAGAAATACAACTGAAGATCAAAAGAGCATTGGGTAACTATTTACGGTATACAAGAAAAGGAATTTCTCAAAGTAATGGGCAAGTTTATCGGTGGCTCAGTTTCCCAGTGTAAATAATTTATGTGGCTAACATGAGCTAACAACTGTTTATTCCCCCCTTCTTGTACGTGGAATGGTGACTCGCATCACAATGTGCGAATTCCTTTATCTTTTGTATACAGGCTATGCAAGGGACTTCTACTGAACTTTACAGTATACATACATTGAACATCTGCCAGAGCTTAACTGAGATATCTGCTTTCATGATAACAATTTCAGCACTTTTGTTGCTGTGTTAAGGTCATAGTTAACATCAGTTAGTGTTTTCATGATATCATTATAAGAGTAGCTTTCTTTGTCCACATTGGTCAACAGAGGTATGATTTAACTACAGCAATGTATGTCCTTGTAGGGGAATTTTTCAAATGCATGTTTCAATAGCAGACTACAAGTTTGAAAATACAAATACTTGTGCCTCAAAGATAGACAGATTTCATGTTCCTTTAATACCTTCATCACATCCCGATTGGCTAATGTCACTACTGATGAAAGGCCATGGCTCTCAAATTCCTCCTTGGCAATATCTGCCCTCTGTTTGTGAAACTCATATGTGTATAGGTGACCATTTGGAGCAAGAGTCCTAGCCATGGCATGAGACAGAGATCCACTTCCAGTGCCTGAAACACAAACAATTAATTTGCTTAAGAAAGACAAAACACAGACATAAACTAGAGCAGCAGTGAAGCAGAATCTCAAATACTATTGATATGCTTAAGTACTTTGATGCTCAGTGTAACCAGTTAAGACAGGTATTGTAGACGGTAGGCTTTTAAGGCATGTTTTGCTAACAGACTTTAAATCAAGGCTTTCCTACCAGGTAAGTGCAGTCTAGTAGTATCACTGCCTGTTACATAATTGTTCATTTGAAAGTGTGCTAGTAGCCCCTGCGGTTCTGAACTTGGTAAATGATACTACCAAAGTTCCATTTAACTCTTCACCAGCAATACTTGAGAGCCTTTTTGAATGGACAGCAACCATGTAAGGTGGATAGTGCAAGACTGTGATTGACATTTAGATGTGACCTTAGATGAGAGATGTGTATTTCATGGACCAAAGATAAAGGGCAAATTCCTCAGAATTTTTCTCTGAAATATTAGGCAACAATATAAGTAACTTTTGTAAACAATTCCATGTTGTACCCAGTAACAAGATTTTCAAAGGAATTGCCTTTATAGAGATCTGGCAGCAGATTCAGCAGAAGCAAAAAAAAATACATGTTCCTTAAAGCATTACAATATCTCAATAAATAATATATGAATTGAGATAAAAATAACAACTGAATGAAACTACAGCATAAATCTTACACCATCATTTTGTTTGAAATTGGACACACTGCTAATCCACAGGTGCAGCTGAATATGTATACATTTAATGAACAGACACACCACAAAATATCATTTTGATAGGTCTACTTGTTGCTAGCACACCTTTCTTTGTAACAAACAGTATTGTTGTCTACTAACACTAGTATCCTACTACCCCTTGCATCCAGTTCAATATTGTACTAGATATGCTTATAACTGTTAGCAAAGCAGGTTGTTGCAAAGCATTTCAGTACCATAAATGTATCATATTTTTCAGGGAATATGGTGGTAAGAGGAAACTTACCACCAGATTTCCTTTATACTGTAGGAACTAGTTCAATGAACTTTCCATGTGAAAACTATTTAGTGTTCCTCACTAAAATTGGTTTACTTTGGGTATGAATGCAAGTGTAAGCCTGGCCTATGCTAAATGTTCATGTCTGTATTGACAAATGAAAAGTAACATACATTCTCAAAATATGAAATATTTGTTGCAATATCAATGCGATACATGATCACTACACTTTGGGTCAAGGTTTTTTTTGTACTTGTTTCTCAACTTCAGCTTAAAATCCATTAATTTGTTTTAAAGTAGAAAGACAACAGGTGCCACTTTGTGATTCCTTGTCAAGGTTAATTAACATAACTGCACACAAGTCTTTTAACTTTTGACTGCAAATGAGATTCAACTTTCACAGATAGCAATAGAAAAGAGTTGATGTACTCACTTCAGGTGAATCTTACACACTAAGCATGAGGTTCATTCCAGCTTTAATTTGAGTTAACATGTTCATGGTTATTCAGATTTTGACTTCAAGTAACCTATAACATGAATAACATGGTTCTTGTTCTGAATTACATGGAACCTAATACTAATATATGAACTTCACCCAAGCATCAATATTCAAGTTATCACCTTTACAAGGATTTCAGACCTCAAATGACATTTGACCTTCACAAGAATATACTGTAGGTTCTGTATGCAGTGAAGTGGACACACATATCATACAATTGAAATTCATCCACGCTTAGCCTTAAGTTATCATGTTCACTAGGTTTTCAGACTTCTACAAGCCTGTAATATCCATTGACCTTTATGAAGAACAACATATTTCTAGTACTCACTATGAAAAGCTGGATGCACATGTTAAAGCATGATGTTTACCCAAGCTTTGTTGCTGAATTTACCAGGTTAACAATGTTTTCAGAACTTGACTTCTAGTGACCTTTGACCTCTACAAATACATTAAGCTTGTATCAACATGCCAAGAATAGATATCACATAAGCTTTTTTTTTTCCTTCTGACATTGACATCTGGTGACCTCAGACAACTTTGGACCTTTGAACACGGTAGAGTCAAGTATGAATATCATCAAAATTTTGTGTTGGAGTAACTGTGCTCACAAGAGTTTTCAAACTTGACCTCTGGTAACTTTCAATAACTTTTGTCCTCCACATAAGACAATTGGGTTCTTTTGCTTACCATGTTGAATCCACATACAAAGTAGGAAGGAAGTTCTTCCCAGTTTTATCATGTTTACAAGTTTTCACATTCTGACCTCTGGTGACCTTCGACCTCTATGCAAGTCAGTGAGGTTCTTGCACTCATTAAGGTGAATTTTGTATAACATGTATGAATTTAATCGATCTTGTACATTCTGAGTCATCATGTTTACAAGCCAAGGGCATCACATCAGTGACCTAGTTTGAATGGCAACCCCATAGTCAAAGATGAAAGAACCGAGCTATCATCAATGATGAGCTAAAGTGATGACATCCTGACTTGCACTGCATTCATAAGGGTAACACACTCATGAGAAAAAAGTGCAAGGTTAGCAATGGTCGTGTCGAGATCTGATCACAAAAGCAATAGGGTTACAGTACCCAATAAGGTGGCTCCACAACGTATAAAGTTCATGCAGCCTTCACTTTTGGAGTAACAAGGTTTCAGACCTTTACTTCTCGAAATGAAATGACCAATGAACCATCACAAGTAGCAATAAGGTTCTAGTATTCACTAAGGTGGATCCATATGCAAAGTCAGAAGTTCTTGCAACCTTCTTATTGTAGAACTTAACACTACAGTTTGCTGTCCTTTGATATTGTAACTGTTTGTGATGATTTATAGGTTCTCACTTGTTAGATGGTTAGGTTGTGCTTCCTGATTGTGCTTCCTGATTTACAAGACAAGCTAGGTACAATATTATGCAAGATCCAAATCCAAAATCAGTAACAAAGTGTTTCAATAATTTGACACAGAACATCAATGGCCCTTTATATTATGTTGGAATTCTGAACAAACATCCCGGCACTACATCTTTGTATTCTCTTCACCTTTTAGGTATGAACAGTAAAATAGAGGGCTCTATGATGTTAAACATATTGATCAAAACTGTAGTAAACTTTGCTACCATACATGATTTCTGATACACTGCAAATAAATCAAAACCTATCTTAGCTTTCAGATGAAGTATTTTATTTCAGCATCTTCACCATAAAATAAGGATGATATGTGGGTAAGTGTCCACCCTATAAAGGCTTAAATATTTTCTTATTGTGCAATATCATCCAACAGCTTCTACAAACCTGCTTCGGCTATCAAGGATCCTGGCTTGAGCTCTAACTCAAACGTGATAAGGCTGATATCTGCAAAGTATAGGATCTGAGTCCTGTGAGGTAGAGTGACTGTCCACAGTTCTGGATTAGGATGTAAAATAAAGAGCCATCCTTTGTCTCCATGAGTCTTTATCATGGTTCCATACTTCTTTCCTATGAGGTCATGATGTTTCAAAGCTCCATATTTAGTCTGAGTTGTCTTCCCACAGCAAAGCTTCAATGGCAGGAGATTGTTATGACCCAAGTAGATTATCGCTACATCTTCCTCTTCTACAACTTCTTTAAAACCCAAGAAACTCATGGTGGAGAATAAGGTGTACCTGAAATAGAACTAAAACATACAACTATTAGCTTGGGGTTATTTTTTAAACAAATTTTAACGAACGTAAACAGGTTTTTCTGTATACATGGAATACAAGGATGCAACTGTCAGCATACTACATGTTTTTGGTGACAGGCATTGTAAGAATAAAGCACATATTACACAATATGTACCATCTGTACAGCATTCTGTAGTGTTACACAATGAGTATGCAACACTAGAATACCCACTAATACAGACATAACATCCAATGAAAATACTTACAGGTCTTCAGCTAATATTTTTTCATGGAAAGAAGTTTCATTCTGCAAATACAAGGAAAGTTATAACAATTGATGAGTCTCCTGGTGCACTGGTGGTATGACAAAATACATGACATTTCTTATGAGGGAAACTGTACAGAACACTCATACTTTGTGTAGAGTACTTGTGAGATACGTAATACAGATGGTATCTACAGTATTCTGCGGCTTGCACAATGCCCTTGTATACTACTTCTGCCAAACTTTCATGATATCAGATATCTGAATTACCTGAACAAAATTTATTCCCCCAAAAAATATTTAAGATATATGCCTTATGGGCAAAATCATTCGCTGAACATTTTATCATCTTTAGTGTTTCTTTTAAACCTGGTCAAAGGTTAACCTACTTCAAAGGATAGTATAGACAGACATAGTATCTTCTTCCCAACAAACCCCTGTTACCTAAGAGTTCACTTATTGGCCATTAAACATTTTCAATGTTCCGTGTGGAAGATTTTTTTCTGAATTCAATTAGTAACATATATATACTTCAAGGATAAGCCAGCATATTAGCTTCTAAAATGAATCAATGTTGTGTCTGAATAATCTATACAGCACTAAATTACTACAATAAACAAAACTTTTAACAAGTTGTAACCACTCTATTCTGAGTTTC
Organism: Apostichopus californicus; assembly: GCA_020650975.1. NCBI lineage: Eukaryota > Metazoa > Echinodermata > Holothuroidea > Aspidochirotida > Stichopodidae > Apostichopus > Apostichopus californicus. The sequence continues at coordinate 12,037 of JAIPMN010007985.1, forward strand.
CCGCTATTAAAATCCATAAATTAATGACACAAGGACCCCTTGAGCTGATATGCAGAAAATAGAAATCCACAATACACGATTATCTGTCATATTGATCAAACATTTTTTATGACAAAGCATGTAAATGCCAGGTTGAATAGGCCTCACTGTGCCATACACTGAGAATGGTAGAATAGTAATTTAGGTTCGTTTAACCAGAAAGCCAGTAGGCTTGGTGATTCCTTGCAGTACAAGTTTAATATGGCATCACCTGATTTATAGAGCAACTGAGGCAAATGTTCCCTGAAGTCAGTTACCAGAACATCATACCAGATAACTTGATCATTGTAAAGGTAGTCCATCTGAATGTAGATTACATATAACAGTCACTATGACAGTTAGTGACACAGAAAAGCCATTCATCAGAAAAATGATTGAGTTTGGAAGCTAATACAGGTTTGCAGACTTTGACCTCTGTTGAATTAAAATGACCTTCCATCAGCATCATATTTATGTAAATATTTGGACAATATCTGTCACTAAATGTTCTTGTACTAGTAGAGGCAGGTCAAGTGTTTTGTGTCAAATTAAGTCCCTGAGAATTCATAGCAGTGTAAGATATTGGGCAGTATTTCTGATTAAACTTTTGCCTGAAAAACGTCTCGAATCGTACAAAATTTAGCAACCAGAATGTAAAAATGCATTGTGGTTTTGTTAATGTAACATGAGCAGTTTTCTTCATGAATCTGACATAATGTAGTGAGGGCGGGTTCAACATACTTGATCTTAGTAATGCAATGAATAGCAGTGTGATGTCGCAAACAATAAATTCACAATGACACAGGCTGTCTTGAAATGACAAATGACCTCAACAACAGGCTTCTTGTACTACATGTGATATATATCAACATACTATATATGACACCTCTCCTTTTTTAAATATTGTGTAATACATGCTTTTCACAATTTGACCCCTGGTGACCTCGCCCTACAACATTAGGCTTCTTGTCTCTCAATGTGGTACAATTACATACCAAATATGCGATCTGTCAAACTTCCCTTGTGATATTATGTTTAGGAAAGTACTTTAGTGTAGAGAGACAGGTAAGAGGAGGGTGAAGTAAATGTTTGGCATTTGTTGACTTCAAATGACCTTTGACCTCCACCAAAAGCAACAACAGGTTCCTTAAATTTGGTATGGTGCATATATACAAACTAAATATGAGATCTGTCCAAGGTTCCCTTCTTGCAATATCATGTTAACAAGATTTTCACAATTTAACCGCTGATGACCCCATGACCTTTGACCTCCACCAAAAACAATAGGCTTCTTGTACTCATGTGGTACTTCTACACATCAAATACAAGGTCTGCCAAGCTTCCATTATTGAGATAGATATCTTGTGTACAAGGTTTTCACAATATGACCCCTGGCGACCCTAAATGACCTTTGACCTCCCACAAAAACTATAGGCTTCTTGTACTCAATGTGGTTCATATACCCAGGGTTTTTGTTAAGAAATGTAGGTGGGTCAAGTTGAAAAGTAGGCGGGACTGTCTCTACGCGGACATGGGGGATGGGGTCTAAGGGAAAATTGCCGGAAATTTGCAATTTAAAAAGTCTCTAGATGCAAAATGGTGCAATATACAGCTGTTTGGTCAATGATATTGCCCCCTCCCAATCACCCCTTTCTTCTGTCCTATTTTTCTTTTTTTCTCCTCAATTTTTTTGTAGTAGCATACCGAGAACCTTGTTCAGGGAATTTGGAAATGGGTTAGGGCATGTTGAGTGATGTCATATTCCTAGTCGGTTTCGTCGTTGCGTAGGGAGTATATGGGGGGAATAAGTAGGCTAGTAAAAAAAGAAACTGATAGCAGCAACTGGTTCATTTGAGCGGGGAAATGACATAAAGCCAGTGATAAACCGGTCTGATTGTGGTTGTGGGTTGTAATAATTTCGAACCATGCGCAATTGTATGTGCGGCGTGTACTTGCGTGGGTAATATCACGGTGAATCCTGATCCATTACATTTTTTTTCCGATTTTTTTCGTCTTTTTTTTTTTTTCCGTCTTTTTTTTTTTTTTTTTTTACTGAGCGTCGCAAAGTAGCCGGGTCATGTACGTGCAGTAGGCGGGTCATTTGACCGGGGTCCCGACTACTAACGAAAACCCTGATACATATTCACTATGAGATTGCCCAAGCTTACCTTCACAATTTGACCCCTGGTGACCCCAAATTACCTTTGACCTCTACAAATACAATAGGCTTCTTGATCTTACTGTGGTACTTCTACACACCAAATATGAAATTAATCCGACCTTCCCTTCTTCAATCAATTATCGTGTTTACAAGCTGGGCGTCACAAACACACACACTGTATACTGTACGTGCACTCATTCGCCATGATGAATACAAAGGTTACTTCAACTTTCTCTGTTACATATGCATTTCATGCATACAGGTCACGTCGTGTTGCCTCAGTACTGCGGCTGTGAAATTTCCTGATAACTGACCATGCCATATGCTGTACTAGTGTGCAAACGATATAAATATATATTAGCAAGGCAAATATGTCACCAAAGCAGAACTAGTACTGTTCGAGATATATATGTATATAGTGTATATAAGTGTATCTATATATATATATCAGGCCTCGACAAATATTTTTGAAACTACTCGCCAACTGGCGACCGAGTCTAAAATTCTACTCGCCAAAACGTTAAATTTACTCGCCATTTTTTCTCGCAAAGTGTTTGTGTGATATAAGCCTAGGTACTATGGCCTAACTTAGGATATCGCGGTTTAGTGTTACTGTAAGTTGTTTACAGCAAAAACGATCTATTTAAATTGTGCTTCGTCAAAAGTTTTTAAAACATGATATTCATGCGTTACCCCTCGGTTTGAGTTGTCGTTACGCATTTATTTAAGTTTGTAGTTTTCCAGTTTGGTTGAACCTATCGTGCATCATTTAGTCGATTAGTATCAAATTAGTTTCGAGCTGGTAAAC
>JAIPMN010007987.1:0-15881 GCA_020650975.1 Apostichopus californicus
CAAAAATTTATGTAGAAACCAATCTTCACTTCGTTTACACTGATTTCAATGATATATATAAAGAATTTAGACAGCTACATTCTTTATAACTTGGGATAATGTCCTTGGATATAACAAAGTCGTTATTCTTTTTTTTGGAAAGTTCCGATCAATACTGATAGACCGGTGATGTCTACAAACTTGACAGGTTGAATAATATCCCTAAACTATTCCACGATGACCCAGATTCCTTCTTGTTTCTTGCTCTAGCCTTCAGCCTAATCTTTCTCATGATCATTCTATCGAATGTACTAGTTCTGCCTAATGGGAGGATCTCCATACTGTCATTATTTTAATGTCGCCGCATGCATAACCAGTTTAAATTAGAGCGCTTGTCTGAGCAGGCGACAAATTATCCCAGCGAGGATTGGTGTTCTTACTTTACCAGACCCAGAAGACAGCATTCCTTGGCCTAGAAACAAGATCCTCCGAGAAAGTAAATTGTAACATACCGCCAAAAAAAAACGAAAAAAAAAAAAAGCAGCCTATAATCGGTACAATTTCTTAAGAATAGAGAAACTCTCCAGTCTGCTTCTTGTAAGAAAAAAATTATGCTTAATACAAGTTCTTCTAAACAAGATCATAAAACTGTAATGCTGCCATCAGTGTGAGAAAAAGTAGACAATACATGCTGCGTAATTTATAAGGCACATCTTTAAAGATTACTAAGAGAAAGTTGCCATCACATGCCGAGCTATAGGTTAAGACATATGGTAACAGAGCTATATCTTTTACCTGAAGAAATTAAATTCATCCGTAGAATAGATAAAAGCAGAAGATTACCGAACCATGGTCTAACGAACGGAACATGATTTATTTTAGGGAGGGCGATTTAAATTTTACAGCGATTTAACCACAGGAGAAAGTGCACTAAAACAACACACCATCGTACATCAAATGTTTCTTTTGAAAGTTAAAATAGAAAAAATGCTTATAACTTATTCAGTTTGTTAATAACCTCCCCAGCAGCACAACTACTGTCAACAACATGAGATTTGGTTGATAGAATGTAACCTATCTTGACTGGCTAAACCTTATCTCAATTTCAGGATGCCAATCACTGTAGGTGCTGTGTGATATTCCTTCGTATTGGTTTACTTTGGCTATGACAATCTTCTTATCGATTAATATCTTCTTGTTGATTTATCCTTAAAAACCAGATCAAATCGTAATATTTGCTTAACTGTCAGTGTTCTCTAGCTGTACTTGTAATTTTCACCAAAAATGAAGTTTTTCTTTAGTAAAAATATTATTTTCATCTATGGGATATGTGATTGAAATTTGGTATAGAAAAAAAAAATGAGCTCAATAGCCCTGATCACAACACTCACTATACTGTTGTCAAATGCATTTACAAAGTATCACAGAATTTTAAGTGTCCATATCTCAACCTTACAAAATGCTATGACCTAGAGATGCAGACAATGTTAGGCAAGTTTGGTAAGTATTCAGCTTCAGGAGTTTCCTATGAAAAAAAGGTTTGGATGTTGATTTTGATATTTTGTTTGATTTATTACTGCAATCCATTAATCATGTAGGTCAGGAGACTAACTAATAAAGTTTCATTTAAAATAATGAAGTGAAAGCTGACCATTTCAATTTACTTTTTACTCATCATTAATACCAGGAGCAAATACAGGGTGGGGGGGGGGGCAGGGAGTATATTGTGTACACACACCTTTTTTCAACCCCCAAGTAGCAGTTGTTAGCAAAAACCTGAATTTAGACCTATTTAATTGTATAGCTAATTCGTAGCCTAAAAGATGACTCAGAACTAACCATTTCCCATCTTACGTCTTCAATTTGAAATTTTTTTCTGGAGTCAACCCCAATGAAATCAGGGCCACCCACTCCTTGTTTAATCCCTGGATCCTCCCCCCCCCCTAGTATGCAAATGGGTGTGGACAACCAGCTGTTGAGGATCGATTAAAATTCTTTGATTACTCGCTCGTACACTGTCAGTTTGCCGATAAAATCCAAGGGTGTCTTGATTGATCTCGATTGCAATCTTATTTTAAATAATTCTCGGTTGGTTGGGTGCAATGGCCAACCATATGCAAACAACTCTTTTAATGGTTTTTTATTATTATGCTGATGAAGATTGATTCATCTATAGGATGAGAATGTAAGTTGCTCTGTGTTTATACAGAAGTTGTAGTCCCTTCATCATCTTCGTTACTTCAGTCTTAGCAAGCGTTATCATTTTACCCTTGGCAGGCGTAGAGTACAGCGACAATTCTTGTCAGGATAATCTTGTAAAATCCTAGCTGCTAATGGCTTTCTGACTACTTCTACTGCTATGGATAATTTCCTGGATGAGTTACTGCTCTGGCATGAAATGTCAAACATTTCCTTACGATTGAGATGAGGGTGGAGGTAAAATAACGTAACATAACGAGATAAATGTGCCCCTCGCTGTATTGAAATAAATTTGATAGTCACACCTGACGCAAGCTTTGACCAATCAGATGCTTACATGTTTCTGAACCCTTCAGCAAGGCTGAAAATAAGTCAAGATTAATGAAACAAGAGGCTGGAACGCAGGTACGCATATAGATCTAATTCCTCTAATTAAATTCACCATGAGAAAATTAGTCACCAGCTTCCACTTCTTGCTAGGACAATTTGCAAAGTTTCTGTATTATGATGATGTTTTATGACTGAAAAATGTTCTTTTAGAAGGCCTCATATGAATATTTCTCAGTAAATTAACAAAAGTACACACACAAACTTTACCTAACACTTAGGAATGTGTATATAGTGACAACTTCTCAATCTTAATTATGGTCTCTCTTTGATCTGATAGCGAGACACAAAAGATTGACTGTCGTCAATTATCCCCTGACAGATTGCAATTTCCTATTGAAGTGTAGAAATTCTCAACGTATTAATGTTTCCATTACGATGAGGTTGATTGTATTTGAGTAACAATGAGGACTTGAGAAATGATTAACAAAAAAAAAAGGAAAAAAAAAACATTTAAAATTGTGAGTCCTATTGGTGCTGAGATGTTATTTTTAGACTTGCTACAAGTCTTTTCTCCAGTATATGAAAGAACAGTTTCAACATCAATATATATCCAAAAACGAAATTAAATTACTATTAGCTACTTAGTGAAGTTGATCAGCGGTAGTGTCTCTCTTCCATACAGCAGTTGCAGATGACTGCTGGATTTGCTTCTCCTTTAAATGTAGTTTACTTGGGAATCAATCTAGGCCAATCAACTAAAGCTTTATAGTAAAATGAACGTGTAAAAGTAAGTTGGCCCTGACGTTTCGATCCTAGCAGGGTCTTCTTCAGAGGCCAAAAAAAAGGAAAGTAAAATGAACAACAGAAAACAGGACATGGTAAATCATAGACAGTGGAAAAGAATGAAGCAATTCGCAGCTAAACAGACAAGTTTCTTTTGAAGTCCCTCCCTCTGCTTCTTCCGATGTCTGGGTTGTTGTATCCAATGCAACTGGGTCATGATTCCTGCTTACACTGTATGCAAGGTACTGCAGCTTCTGACTGGCGCCCTCAATCAAGAAATGGCTATATATGGATTGCCATCATCGAAGGCTAGATAACACAGTTGTTAGAGCATAGGGCTTAACTGCAATTCTGAGTCACTGGTTTGAATACTGTTCTATCCAAAACAACAATTTTTGTGCTTTTTGCAATATACCGAAGTTGTATGCTACTGGGTGACTTGGAATCAATGTGTGTAACTTACTGATGACAACAGTTTACTATCACTATAAAGTGGACAAATTAAGGTATTGTTAAGTGTTAAAGTTTAAAAGAAGTCACATTTACCTTACTATCCCAGTTGAGACATCTAACAATGCCAGAGTGTGCACCAGGGAGAGAGTGAATTGCATGTAATCTGTCCCTGCCAGCAGAAAGAAGACTTAGCTCACCTCTGTATAAATGAAGAAAATAATAATAACACTAAAAATAAGAAATTTAAGAAAATTATTTTTAAAACTTTAATATTAACTGTTCTTCAGCCGAATTTTTTGTGTTGATTCATCGATTGAACCTTTAACGTGTTTCTCAAAAACAAGATTGATCCAACAAAGATACCTCCCAAGACTGGTTCACCAGGAGAACATTCAACCAGTTGGTCACACCTGATTCTATTCCTTTCTGAAAGAACTATCACTACTAATAGGATACAATGGACAAATAAGACATTTTCGAAAGGTTATCGTTTCTTTGGTCATTTTTTAATCTTAAATTGAATAACCAGACTATTGATTTGTATATTGTTATGGCATATCAAATATAATATCAAAAAGGTGGTCAATTGCAAAGTCAATGCAATAAGGATGATAGAACCCCGGGGCTTCAAGCATCATGTAGCTTGGCTGTGTAGTACATAACATATTGTGCTGCATAGCATTGGCACACAGGCACTGCAGGTTTGCCTAGATAACACCTAGTGTTTCATACTGATTCATCCTAACAGAGCAGGAGTTTGCAGCTGCTGTAGATAATTCTCGTTCACAAAGAGCCTAAGCTGGTTTAATTGTGGTAGTCAGCAAATAGACAATGTTGAATACTAAAACAGGATTCAACCAACATCAATATATCGAAATCAGAAGAGATTCATTGGAAAAGTTTAACCTTACACTACCAGCAGAGAGAAGCTTTAGGTCAACCCTCCCCACCCCCCTCCCCCATCTATGACTCCTAAAACAAAGAAAATTATCAACAAGTGTAAAGTGAAAAATATCAGAACAGTCCCCCCCCCATTTAAAACATCATTCTTAACCAAACAGTTATATGAGAGATTTGATGAAAAGAAGGCTCATGTAACAGAGAGGCATGGAGAGTATTTCTTGCATATTAATTAGATTGGTGTTGGAGTATATGGTTATGGAGGAGGAGGGTGGGGGTGGTGGTGGTGCTGATGTGTTTATATAGCAAACTTGCTGTCAGAATTTATCAAAGGGACTCAAAATTCCATGAAAAATGTCAGTTTATTCTAAAGAGTTATTTTCAATTAAAAAAACTTTTTTTCCTTCTTCTCATTTAGAATAGCTCTAAAACCACAGAATATATTTCTTCTTATACTAACAAAACCTTTGCAAATGCTAATGTCTGCAAACAAAGTAAATTCTTAAAATTACCTCTGACAAACATTTTAATTCACTGGAAGAAAAGAACAACTTTTTCAAACTATCTTCAAAAGGGAGTTGTTGTGATATATGTCAGCTATATATGAAAGCAAAGAAAGACTAACCTAGGAGGACTATTGGGCAGAAAACGACAGTTACCATGACGACTGCTCCAAATTTGCCCATTTCTAAATCAAACACTGTCCATCACAGAAACCATCAATACGTTCGAACATTATTCATGGTCAAATTGGAAAACACTTTTTTTCCTTTTACCGCAAATCTGTCACAAAGGAAGGCCTCAAAATGTCACTATAAAATTCATGATTTCGCTTGAATACTTTATGGCAAGAGATGGAAAGATGGGATGGAGCCACTCTCAACAAATTAGAGTCATACAGCTTGAAATCAGTGTTAGTGTGAAGCAGAAATAAAAGGTTTTAGGCTTCTTGAAGAATTCCCAGAAGAAGACAGACATAATGATGAGAGTATCAGACTGAAAACAAACATTCAGCATTTATATAAGCAAATTTTACCAAATATATCTAATTGCTAATCTGCATATCTTTTGATATCAATATGACAAATTATTTTGTCAATTGCTCCTTATACACTTTATAATTTTAATGAACATTTGTTTATTTACTTGAAGTTTCTTTCCTCTTTTCTAGTTATACCAACCTGTCATTTCTGCCTAATCTATAATTTCATACAAGCATTTTGCTAATCTATCTCTATCTAATCTGTTCTTTCATACCAAACTGTTATAATTTCTTCCTAATGTGCTAGTTAAACTCACCTGCTAGTCCATGCCATCCTAATATTTCATACAAATCTGTTCTTTCATGACAAAAACTTATAAATATTTCTTCCTATTCTGCATTTTTTTTTCTCATCGCCTAGTTCATATCAACCTGCTATCATTTCCTTACTAATATGCTATATTCTCATTGTTATGTTAATAGCATCAACAAATTTATGAAAATCAACCCACAGAGCTATTCTACCTGACATCTGGGAAAGTACAAGATAGTAATACTAATTTGAAGAAACATTTGTTCATTCTGAAAGATCACAAAGAAAGCAAACAATGTTTAAGAATGATTTCATATCTCACCATCATAGTCTATGCAAAATACATCAAGCAACTGTTGTTTTTGCAACAATCAGTTTAATATGTATGCAAATTAGATGTATTCGAATGAGTTCACACGTACGTACAGAAATTGAAGACAAAGGTTGTAATTTAAACTGACTCTTTCTTCCACAGTTTTCTGATGTTAGCCTCCCTCTGAACTCTTTATAGGTTTGCGAATCACTATCATAATGTTGTTGCTACTATTCTGGTATTTCTGTGGCAAACACACCACATAATTCGTAGATTGGCTTTAAGTTTTGTTTTGTCACCGTAACCAGGAATCAACAAGCACACAGGTTTAATAATTCAATTAACGGTCAAGACTTACGCCTCTGTTCCTCCGAGAATGAGAAGAGATTTGAGAGATGAATGATAGAAGCAGTCGACCAGGTAATCTATCTTACAATCGTCCTCCTGAAAAGAGATAGTAGCAAAAACAGAGAAAATCAGAAGTCATCAGACTTTTGGTACCACCGACATTATCTCGAGCGATACAAATTTAAAGATTTGAAAAAAATGTTGAAAGTAAATCAAACAATCTTTAATGGAAAGGAAGGTCACAGATCTAAAGTAATCTTGAACACTTTTCACCTCCAACAAAAAAAAAAAAGGAAAATATTCACCAAATTTTGTCAGGCCATTAAATATCACCAAAACACCCTTGCATAATTTGCTTGGCAACATATTTACAGGTTAACAGTGTTCATAGCAAATATGCTAGAAAGTTTAAGAATGGTCACAATGGTCTTATCAACCTTACTCACTGAGACATTTGTCGTCACAGACACTCCTCAATGTCTGGGGAATAAGGGTGAAGGTCTTCAGGAAAATATATTTGAGTAACAGCAGTTTTTGCGGGGTAAAACTTTGAGCCAATACTTTAATACGCCTTAACAAGTTCTAAAATCATACAGGTCACAACATATAATAGACAGTAATCAAATTCCTCATGCTACTAGTGATTGGGAAGTTTGGGAACTGTCCCAAAATGGTTCCCAGCTATCTTCCTTCTTGTTGATAAATGTTCAAAGCTGTTTGTCACAAGATCCTATAACATATACAGCTACTTTAATTGCTGTATTTGCTTCAAGGATGGCTGAAAGTATAAATATTAAATCTGCTATGTTGTAGAACATTGAAACACACTGCTATCAATCAAGGTTGGATTTCTATAACACTTTTAATTTTTTGACAGAATGAACCTTTAAACAAGTGAGGTTTAGTAATTAAATTGACTGAACTATTAGGTCAGTTCATTAAGATGCAACAACAAAACTCCATGGGGAATACAAAAGACTTTTATAGCCTCAATTGACATGTTTTACAATACTTAATAAAAAATTTGTCAATGACAAATGGTGTTGAATGCCATCCAATGGTGCTCAGTTGTTTACATGAACTTGATATGTTATAGTTCAATGGGAAAATGGGGTTGTAGTGTTTCTGTAGCTATTTTTTTCAAGAAATTCAGCTTTACAACGTATATGGTCAATTGCTGGTAAGCTCCTTAAAATCTAAGCTGCTCATGAGGTCAGCTCTTACTTTTTTTGTCAATTCTAATAAATCAACCAAAACATGTATAGAAAACATGAAGTTAAAAGAAATGTGTCTTGGTTGAGTTATTTGCATTTATAAAACAATAGATTAACATTAAAATTAAGGCCTGCACTGAGTAAACCGCCATCATCATGTCTGAAGCATTAAAGGAGCATCCCATAGATATTGCATATTTTAAAGGTGAATACCTTAAAAACCTCAACAGCTACAGAAACATTATTAATACTCAATTTTTTCTTTTCAAAACAAGACTAACATTCTGACTAAAGTTGCCCTTTAATATTATCACAGAAAGTCCCGTCACACTATAAATTCAAACTTCAATAAGCAGATTAATACATCAGTGACATAACACAAAGTGGCTAATGTCATAATCGTAACTTGAGGATGAAATCGTTCCTGCAAAGAGCAGCCATTAAGAGTTGATGACATTTCGACAACATATTCAAATATGCCATTAAGAGCCATTAAAAGTGATGTGCGATGAAAATCTCCATTTAATATTGAGAATGTGATCTTAATAGCTGTCATACACTGACATAAAGCATCTCATTTATTTAACCTACCCCCACCCCCCTCTCCCCCCTCCTGCATTCTACCTGACTGATCAAAATCTCAACTCGAATGTTGCTACAGGGAAAAATCATGAACAGGCCAGTTGTTAGTTGTGTTGGCTTCAACCGAAAAAACTGAACACGCATTCCCGACTTGCAGTTGGCAGTGTGCAGCCATTAACTACCGAAACTGCGCGGTTTTGACAAATGCAACCAATCACATGGAAATGATTTTGCATGTGAACTAGACGAGTACTGCAAGTTAATAGAATGAATTGTTGTGTGGGCTCATTCAGAGTGTGGGGCCAGTTGCAAGAGTATGGGTCCCTGAAGACTATCAAAAACTCTGTTGAGACAGTCGATTTGAGTCAGGTTGTGTTCATTCAGGGCAGTGTATAGGGGGGGGGGGGCTTTACATTGAAAATGTAAGAGCTTGCAATTCTTACCGTGAAACTAAAGGCGCTGCCTCACTGCTAAATACTCTGATTAAGTATTCCTACTGTAGTTACAAGTTGTATTGAGTACATCTCATGTAATGTTTAATATTATTTCTTACTAGCAAGTTGTTTTAAAAATACTTCTTTTTCTCTTTCTCTTTTCTTTTGCATTGAAGGTCGCTAGCTTCAATTATCATTTAAATATTTTTCTAGTGTCATGTATAAAAGCATGTGCATGTGTACTTATGAAACGAAACAAAGCAAAACAAAATGGTTACAACCAGCTGACCTAGTCCATGAGTCGCTATTAATATCGTTCAAATTGATATACAAGAAAAAAATTTTGTCCTCAAAAATTGATGAAATGTTTTCATTACTTTGGTTGAACTTTGGTGAAGTACAGTGAAATATCACATGTTTCCTTCCAGTGACCTTGGCTTTCCTTTAATGATCGAACATAACAGCAACAACAAACAATGATAAAGTTCGTTAATTATGCAATACGCAGCTTCACAGACAAATTCAACATTTGGTCGACAATTTTAACTATAAACCTACCAACGTAATGCTGAAAATAACACTCTGACATCAATTTATGATAGGCTTCTAAGTTTTTTTGTCATTGCTAGTGATTGTTAATGAACAAATGTTTTTCATGTTTAATTTGATTTTCAATATTTTGTTTCTTATACCAACAAATTTTCATATTCAATAGAATTAATCATCTGCAGAACAAATTTGCAAACTTCAGTTTGACAAATTTTTGCAAACATATCCAAGCCAATACTGAATATATGGCTGCCAATAATCAAAACTAAGACACTCTTCTAAATATTTTCCATCAAGTGAGATTTAATCAGAGAGTCAGTAACAAACTTGATTTGCTTCTCAATGTTTATTAATCACCCAGACAATTTTTCATAATTACAGTGTTAATTACATGCAGAAAGCAGATTGGAAAACTTCAAACATTCGTTTGCATTATTTTGAGATGAAACTTGGCGAATGTACTAGATTGTAGTGGTATATTAATATCAAAACAGCGCCGAAAAAATGATCGCAACCGACCGGCAGCTTTTAACGTATACATACATGCATCTCCTACTACAAATTCTGTCAAGGTTGCCAGGTTTCACCTTCCAAAGCATCTGACATACATTCTAATTTGTTTCCATGGTGACATTTCAACTTCATGGCGACATTTCAACTTCATTAATTTCCCTCCCAATCTGTATTTATTCTAAATGTTTACATAAAATCGATATGGTACAGTGAGACTGGTTAGCTCCTCTACAAAGCCTGAGGTGACGAGGGAACCGTGTCTGTTATGAGAGCGAGTTATGAAAAGAGGTTACCACGGCGATCTCCTTTTCAAAAAGCTATGCAGATTTTACCTACCTTTAAAGATTCTCTGACATCTGTAAACTTGATGAGAGTTGATGACTGCAAAAGAAACATGAAAATAAAACTATCGATACGACTGATAATGGACCAATCAGAAGGACAGACAGAAGATAACTCTCTCTCTGATACAAGAGGTACACTACATTATATTTATCCTGGAAACAGTTGAAACGTAACTTCCATTATCGACATGCTGCGCCCACACAGACAAAGACAGAGGATGGGTGGGAAGGGGGTGAGGTCTGTCTGGGAAATGTGGAATGGGGTAGGAAGGGGGTAAGGTCTGTCTGGGAGAAGTGGAATGGGGTAGGAAGGGGGTAAGGTCTGTCTGGGAAATGTGGAATGGGGTAGGAAGGGGGTAAGGTCTGTCTGGGAGAAGTGGAATGGGGTAGGAAGGGGGTAAGGTCTGTCTGGGAGGTGTGGAATGGGGTAGGAAGGGGGGTAAGGTCTGTCTGGGAGGTTTGGAATGGGGTAGGAAGGGGGTAAGGTCTGTCTGGGAGGTGTGGAATGGGGGTAGGAAGGGACCGGGAATGGAGCAGCACTGGTGCAGGGGACAAGCGACTTCATCCATACAAATTGTTGCCATTACATACAGTAGCAAGCTTTATATCTGATGCTTTTTATTAGGAAAAAAAGATTTAAAGTCATCATGGCTGTAAAGGTTATATCCTTGCTCTAGGGTTCAGTCTTGTGTATGGAGGACCATCAAAGCTATGACATACTCCAACTGAAATAAGGTTTTTCTAAGCTCTTAGGGAGATGGGGTGGGATGGTTGGGGTAGTGGTCTATCACAAGCTTCTTTATACATCATTTCAATCATAATCCTTGGGATTGCATGCCATTAAAAAATAACATTGCTAAGTTCCGTCTATTCTCAGTGCCTCTCGAGTGATTTTACTTGCCAAAGACATGCCTCTGCTTTATAAAGGTTGTAAAATATTCCACTTTTTACATACTTACGGAAGTGACATAAAGCGTACACTAAAACATGATACAAAGTGAAGTAGTCACATAGCAAACAAACTCTTACCTCGACTGCATCCCAGACTATCAGAGAATATACATCAGTTAGGCAATAGAGGTACTCGCTGTTAGCCCCACACCAGCCAATCTTTTGCTGCAAGAGATGGAAGAGAAACTAAACTTATTGATATCATTATAGGTGCTGACCTAATAATTCACTTAACAGATATGTAAATGGTAAAAAAAATGCAAACCCAATTCCCTCTGCAAAACCAAATGTTATATCACAAAGTGTAGACATCATAATTCGTCAAGTAAAACCTTGGAACAAGCAGAGAAATTAATTAATATTTTGCTCTTATCCATTACTCTTTTGCTCTTTTTCATTGTCTTATATTTTCCAGTCAGTTTTTCATTATTTATATATTTATATAGTAGAAAATTTATCTGATATCATTACATGCAGATGTTTAAAGGACATTCAATAGAAACATACTTTATTTCATTTAAGTGCAGACAATACAGACATCATAGCTCAATTAACAGAAACATAATGAATATCATTAGGAGCAGTCATCATGATTCACTCAGCAGGAAACATTGCTGATATCATCAGGAACAGACATAGTAGTTCATTCAATACAAACATACTTTATTTTATTAAAGTGCAGACAATACAGACATCATACTGTAGCTGAATTAACAGAAACATAATGATATCATTTTGAGCAGAAATAATTGCTCATTCAATAGAAACATATTTGATTTCATTTATGTGCAGTCATAGTTCTATTAACAGAAACATAATGATATCATTATGAGTAGAAATAATTGCTCATTCAATAGAAACATATTTGATTTCATTTATGTGCAGTCATAGTTCTATTAACAGAAACATAATGATATCATTATGAGCAGAAATAATTGCTCATTCAATAGAAACATATTTGATTTCATTTATGTGCAGTCATAGTTCTATTAACAGAAACATAATGGATATCATTAGGAGCAGACATCATAAATTACTCAAAACACAACATGCTTGCTATCAATAGATATAGTCATCACATCCAAAATCCATGTACACACAATAATGCACTGTTTATATATTAGTTCCATTTCACATTTCTGGGAGTATTTGTTTTAAGAGATTGCACATTGCTCTTATTGCTTTATATTCCTTATACAGAAGAAAGTTAAGAAACTGCTCTTAATTAAAAATGTTTGTAGTGTACCATAACATACATCACTGAGCTGTCTTCATGATGCTATATAATCAGGCTATGAAATTGACTTTCCAGCTGTGAAAATAGTGTGTTTGCTTTACATCCAGGGCAGTAAGCTTACATTATCTAGGGTATTGATTTTCCCCCGGCATCTTAGAATGAACAGGCTTGTAACAAAGATGTGCTACCTTATAACTAGTTCTAAATAACTAGTTTAGTCGGTTTCTTCTCGAGGTTGAACAAAACTTTGCAATATAATGAGAAAAGCGATCATACAGGTTTTCACAAAAGGAAATTAACTTTTAAACAGAAATAAATATTTAGGTTTCAGTATATTGTTCCTTTCTCTTCTACTTGAAGATTACTAAGTTTCGTAACGCTCTTCGGGGCTCTCGATAACATATTCAACTTGCTAAGAGGCTTGAAGGTTGCAAGTAACTAGTCCTAAATTCTAGTACATAGCAATAAAGCTCTTTCACCCTGTTAAATTTGTCTTTATTGCAATGAAAGTCTGGAAACTTTATTCTTGCTGTTATTGTTGCTGGTCCAATTTAGGTAGACTAAAGTATTAACGAATTGATTAACGAGTTGGTCTGATTTTGTGGTCTTTAAGTGACCCATTGTTTTGCAGTCATTCCTTTAGTTAGAGTACAGCTCCACCAAAATTAAGGATTCTCAACACAAAATGCATTTCAAAAGAAGCCCATTTTGCCATCAAGTTCCTGCTGACACTCACCACTGTGGATTCCGAATTCAGTGTGGTTATTAGAGCTTCCTGTTCGTTATTTTTACCGATATCGAAGACGCAGACCAAACCGTCCGTAGATCCGGTAGCCAAACTGTCTGCCTTGGTGGGATGAAACTCAACCTGAGGAAGAAATCAAAGTCAAACTGTAGACATAAACACCAACACTCAAAATATTCACTCTTGGGTATTTCTGTGATTTAAATATTTATCATTTCATCGGCAAACATTCCAGGAAAAGAAAAATGAAAAACTCATTATTAGTTCCCTAGAACACCCCCTCCCCCCCCCTAGAGACTCATTACTTCAAAAAGTCATTAATGACTCCATGACATAAACTGGGCCACTAATATGCTATTCTGCAGATTAATTAGGGCGCATGGTATATCAATATGACTTTTATCGTTTGGGATGCGGGGTTAACCTGAGGCCGGTAGTTCGACTTCGGTCACGAACAGAAAGAGGTGGATCTTAAAATAGGAAAGTCAAACTTAGACTCTGGGTGTCAAAACAGCAGTGGCCAGTAAAATCACTACTAGACAAAACAGAGACTAAAGTGAATTGCAGTAAAAACAATTCAAATTAAATTAATTCAACTTGTTTAAACATGATACAGAATATGTCCTTTGACAGCAGGACAATTTGGCTGGATCCTGTTATATTTAATACAGGTGTGGAGCCCAGCATACACAAACACATATTCTAAGACCTCTCACTGTGAAATGATATGTGGGAACCATGCAGTAGCACATCTAATTGACAATTGTTTTGAGGGAGGGGGGGGGGGTTAATACCCCCACACCCATCATTAAGTCTTTGTTTATCTCTGAGGGCATAGGTGCATCTGACGGCATTTCTAGTTCTAACTTTCATTCTTCTTTTAATATTTTTATTGTTATAATTTTTTTTTTTGCACCATGCATATGTGGGTCCACCTTCATTCTAATTTGCGAGAGCTTTCTTTATCCACAAAATTAAGCAAGATTATAAGAACAATAATAACAAATTAAGAAGACAATACTGGGAATACAAAAAAATAATTCTTCTGCATCCGAAAATAACTGAAAGAGGAAACTTTTTACATTTGTTTTATATTTTGTCAATGATGGAAACTAAAACCTTTGAATTTGGAGCAGCTTTAGCACAATATATGTGTTTTAAGGAGGTGAGGGTGGGGGGAGGAGGGGGCTATGACACATTCTTGGCAGCCGAACCCTGAAACCCCATCCCCTGCCCTCACAGACATATCACTTGTGGGATTAAAAAAAAACGGCCCAAACTTGGTAGTGTCGCAGGGATGACTGCATCTCTTATAGTTTCGGAGAAAGACGAAGGTTAAACAATTTTAAGTTTAATGACAAAATGAAACTTGACATATCAAGCACATCATTTCAAAGAAAGATCGGCGACTTAAGAAGACATTTTCTTGGCTATTTTCCACGATACACTTGAAGGAGTTTGTACTATATGATTTATTGTGATATGTTCTACCGCTGCTGTACGATGTGTCATTCGATCCAACGCTGCATTTACAAGAAATGCACATCTGCAGTGTCATAAATAAAAGCTTTAGGGCTAATAATCAGAAAAGAAACTTCCGACTATGTCTCCGAGAATAATTTATGCTTGCATTCCATTTATTTCACAGATCTGTCACTCTCTCTATCCCATTCTTGATGACCAAAAACATCCCTCTTAGGATCGGAAAAATATCGACAGGAAAAAAAATATGCCATATTCTCGTTTGTCCGATATATAAAGAGTACGAAGACGATGATGATGATGGCAGCAGGGTAATAAGTAATAACCTCCAAGGCCTCTGAGTCACATGACAACTGTAGACCATAAACCTGATAGCTTCAAGAAAGATATTACAATTTGAAGGACTTTATAACGAGCAGAGCGGAAACGTCTAGAAAATAGGGTCCTCAAAATAGACGTACACAAGACATCTCGTAATGCTAAAAACGGGCAAAGAGGAAAGCGAAAAGTTCTACCGACATCAAAGAGCAAAATCTAGCCCGAGGTTCTTCCTTTCGGGATCGCTATATGAATCCTACATGTTAAACGATTGTGAAAGGAAACCATTCCCACCGTTTTCAACAAAGTAAACCAACAAAACACCAAACACGTCACATATGGCTGAGTTTTGAATTGCCCTATAGCCTTATTATGCATAAATCACGTTTTTAAAAAACCATCGCCTTTGATCAAGCACCTGTTTCTGGCCCTTCATACCCTGAAGGTCCCTTTTATACATTTAGAGGAAACATCAAAGAGTGCTGAAAATATTGTATCTTTGTAAATTCAGATATTTCTGTTATTTTCAATTGAGTCATATCATTTTTTGGGGTAAATTTAGAGAATATCTAGTATAGTATGTTGGGTTGTCAATTTTGAATAACAGAACGTTATCCTTTTCCAGTACACTATGTCAGTATTTCTTTACCTGGGCTGGCTCACACAAACTTTGGGGGTACGAGACAAGGCTCCAGGGGGTGCGTGTGTAGCTATAGGCCTACACAACAAACTAGACCACAATACCTTATATGCAAAATGCGCTGCTCATCCACAGCCGTTAAAGCAGGTGCAATTGTTTCTTTTCTTTTTTAATTGCCAAGGGAACGTGAGTAGTGAAAAAATGGTGAAGAAACACTGCAATAGGTGATCACAGATAAACTCATATAGTAGGTCAATGGGGGGGGGGGGGGG
>JAIPMN010007988.1:0-15095 GCA_020650975.1 Apostichopus californicus
TTTTTGGTGAAATTTGGCTCTTCCTGTAGGTTGTCATGGTGAAATCGTGCATTTCTTAGGGGTGTCCGAAATTGTCAGTGTTCCGAAATTAGCAATACTGACTATATACCTCAAGATGTATCAAGAAGTATCTAGGTAACTTAACTAGCCGGATTATTTCCATTATATCTGGACAACCGGTCATGTTCTGAAGTAATAATTTTATGTAGTCTCTGGTTTATGCAGATTACAGAAGACAAATCAAAGTTTGAACAGCTTCTTGATGAAGTCAGAAATAATGAACCAACGTCTGATGCGCCTCAGATTCCAGATGAAAGCTTGTTGCTCAAGGATCAGGATGGTAAGAATTGCTCTTCAAAATGAATCAAATCTCTCTCACCAATATTTCACAACCCAATTCTTGAGCACAAAATATCTTCCTTGGAACTAGAGTAGTGTTCACTTTTTGTGTACATGTACATAGTTCTAATTAAGTCTTCTTTTAGTTATTAATTGTGACAGAGGAATTGGTACTATTGCTTGTAAATTGTAAAGCAAGATATTACATTAAACAGGTATAAGGCCTTCCACACGCTCAAGATTGGATGTTGCAGCAGTCTGGACCGAGGCACGAAAAGAGGATAGCAAGGGACTGTATGTATCTCTGACATCTCTCTGACAGTCTACATAGAGAATTTAGATGATCATATATCAGGCCACTTAATGTAATACGTACCACAATACACCTTGATGACTGATTGACTAATTTGATTGCATTTTACATTTAGGAGAGATTGACTTCTCCTGTGAAAAGGATGAAGATGCTCTTTTAATTGATGATCTGAAAGCCAGTGGTATCATCAAAGACCATTCCTACCTGCTTGTCTTCTCCAACAAGAATACTTTTGCCGGGACGGATTTGGTGGATTGGATAATGAAACACAAAAATGTAGGTGAGGATGCAACTGATGTAGTATATCAATATGAAATTAATGGTTGTCTCCCCCCTTTTAGAAGGTACATCCTGTATATATACAAAAGGAATTATAGAGCTGTTATTTTGTTGTTACTTACATGCACACTGCTGTAATAGTTTTGGTGAGAAGTTGGGTTTATTCTTTATGAAAACAATGACCAAGTCTAAGAAGAAAAATTGCACTTACTCAGACAGCTATGTTAAGCACTGAATACCTGACACCATGCAGTACATTAGGTTAAACAGTGCTCAGCATGCTATAGCTACTGTACAGTCTGCACAATCTACACAACTGTCGTTGTTACGCTTTATGTACCGGAGATTACTGTAACAAAGACTGTCACTGATTCCTGACCTGATTGGATGATGATATGAGATGTAAATGTCCCAGATGCAGTTGTTTTGCTTGGAGGGTCAAATGTCAACATCATCTGACATATGTACAAGTGAAGTCACATGTAATCTTTACGACTAGTAAAAGAAAAAAAGATTGGTATTTTACACCTTCCTCTACTCTTAATATCCTAGTTGATCGAGACAAAGCACTTGAAATTGGTAAGCATCTGTTCGATAAAGGGTTCTTCCACATCGTGAAGGGCAAACCGGCCGGAGAATTCACAGATAGTAGTAACCTGTGTAGACTGTATGAGCATGAAGAAACTTCAGCCCTCAATTCTGGTTTGGTTTCTGATTGTGAGTCCAGGCCTGGTAAGTTCTTATTTACTTTTGATAATTGGTTCATATTAAGGCAGCGTGGAGTATTCAGTAATTAAGCAATGTGTCTTTCAGGATTAGTTCTGTTCACTGTTCATAATATTCCCCTCATGCTTGCAACATCCTATAATATCCAGATATATTTACAGTATTCATAGGATCTTGAATGAATGCTGGCACACCTGGCAAGGAAGTTCTCACTATCGTATCAAATATTAGTTTTAATATTTTGCATAGTTGTCTAATGATGAGACTTGGATATGTATGTAAAGTATACATCGATTGGACATTATCTGTGAGAATGCAGACTAGTATTTAAATGTATCATCATCTTCATGCTTTGGTCTTAACGTTAAGTATGAAGAAATTGGCACCCAAGTGAAGGTGGAGAGATGAACGAGATGCAGGGGGTTGGGGGGGGGAGGGGGCTAGTTAGATGTACAGTAGGTGAAAATAAATTTGTATGCAGTATATATAGAATAATTTAGTTACATTCCTGTAAATTTAAGGATATTATATTCAACACCAAATCTCCCATGTTTGTTTTTCCTTGCATGAACTCTGCTACAGCTTCAAGTCATTGGAAAAGTAAAATCTTCTTTAAAGCTGGCATCTCCTGGAAACAGGATAGTGACATCATATACGTAAAAGACTTTTAAAAAGATTTGCAATGTGCACGTCTATAGTTTTGTTATTAATTTTTATGGAGTATGAGTTCCATCAGGCTTACCTTTTTTCCCCTGTTTCTCCTCTTGTTCTTCTTGGGTAGCTTCGGAATTGAGCGAGAGCCTGAGAAAGCTGATTCTGTCCATATATAATGACTTCCTTTCAAAGGACGGAAAGGTATGCAACCAATCATTAAATATATATACCGTGCATATGGCCAGATTCACTGAGAGAGATTTATG
The DNA here is from genome assembly GCA_020650975.1 of Apostichopus californicus. Lineage (NCBI taxonomy): Eukaryota > Metazoa > Echinodermata > Holothuroidea > Aspidochirotida > Stichopodidae > Apostichopus > Apostichopus californicus. The sequence continues at coordinate 2,578 of JAIPMN010007988.1, forward strand.
TGATGCTTTTGTGTGTTAAGCTTAAATACCATAGTAATTCTTCATAATTAACACTGGGTGTTGTCAACACCCAGTGGATTTTCAAATTCTTGTGATTAGTGTAACATCAGTAATACAGTAAGGTACAGCCATTACAAACTGACATAAATAAGTACTGTTATACATAAAGGTATCCTCATGCTCACATTGGCAATAAAAGCTTCACACCTGAACAGCTGTGTATTCAAGAATTAGTGTTCAAACTTAAGGAGTTCCAGTTATTGAATGTTGAGATACATACTTCATGTTTTATTCACTGATATAAGATACATACTGATGTTCAGATACATACTGATGTTCAGATACATACTTCATGTTTTATTCACTGACATAAAACTCACACATTTGTACAGCCTAACACAACCCACTTTCAGATAATGATGTTGAATTGAAAGCCTAACAAACTCTCAAACAACTGAAGCTGCCTAAGCAATTATACCTTTATCTTACAATACGGGATGAGTACTCTATAGGGCCTGGCCAGACATAAATGTTGGGGACCCCAATGACCTTTGAGGCAACCAAGGCTGACCGTTCGTTAACATATTACTCCAGTTTCACTGTTAATATATGTAAGCAGTGCATGTGAAGGGGCTGGACTGCATGGTATAATAGATGCATGCATATAGCTTCCGATTGATTTATAATTTGCTATGCACCTGTAATTGGGAAAGTAATTATTTATGGAAAGATATTTGATGAAACTTTCCTCCTTGGTCACTTTCCTCACTTCATTCATTGCCTTCCAATGTAATGCCCCACCCCCCCCCCTAATCTGGAAACCCTGGGCCTGGACACATCTGGCCCATTGGTAAGACAAGCCATGTAACTGCAGACTCCAATAGTGTAGTTAAATGATGTAAAACAAGTATGTTTCTTCATTTTATTTACATTTTGTCTGTACATACTGTAACTCTTTCTGCAGGGTGTAGACTATAAGGGTATTGCTTCAAGTCCCAAGTTTGAAAAATATGTCAAAGCAACTGCTGAGCTGACTAGAGTAGCTGTTGAAGATTCCTCTGAGGAGGAGAAACTAGCCTTCTTCATCAACATCTATAACGCCCTCGTAATACATGGAAATGTCCGAGTGGGTGCGCCAAGGACCCTATGGCAACGATACAAGGTATGACGGTAAAGAAAGTAATGGAAATTAAAAATTCACGATGCAATGGTCACATTTTCTGCTGTCATTTTGGGTAGATCCGATTTCTGGGTAGGTGATCTCTTACAATGAAAATGGCACTCAAATATATTTATAATAACAATAGTATACATTTTCTTACATAGTGCAGCACACATATGTATTATGTATTGATGTTTTGTTTTGATAGTATAAGAGACTGCTGATAGGAAAGCTTGTTGCTACATTGACCAGGTAAACTCCACTCTGGTGTTTGGCACGAATTTAGTAGTTCAGAAAAGTCACCCAAGATAGAACCTTAGCACAACAGAACATTGGAACAACAACTCTCATTTCTCCAGACTTTAACACACTCAGTTTCAGGGAATCATTTATCCGGTACCTCATCGCAAAATGCTTTGCAAAATGGTCAAATTGCTATATACAAAGTGCAAAGATGTATAGCAGTTTTGTTTTACACAGGAACAAGGAGTACTTTATTTGGAGACAATATTTAGAGCCATCAGAACTGTCTCATCCTGTGAAAACTGATTACATGTAATGATGAACATGACTTGTTAAAGGCATTGAAGACTCGCCCCAACCGTGTACCGCGCTCTGAAAAAGTTAACTTTCCGAGTTTTCTGCTTGTCGCAACAAAATGCAGACAGTAATGAAACGTGATACCTTGTTATCTTTAGCTGGACCTGAAATGTCCATCTCTGTATCGTTTGTATACTGTGCTGTGGGTATTGACCGCAGCTGTATGTACTGACTGTACACTAGTGTCCAATTACCGAAGGTAGCAAGCTGTGTGTGTATTTCTGGGATTGATGGTGGTGTCTAACACTTCTGTAACACCTCATTCGAAACTAGGTTAGATTACCGGCATTAGACGTTTCTTTTTGCGCGAGTCTTCACACCCTTTAAAGGGGTATCATGGCTAGATGGAAAAGAACTGATGAATGCACAATCACTGTATACCCAATAGGTCTGAAAGACTTATAATCTTCATGATTGATATTTGGAAATGTATTACTCTGATGAATGAAACTTGGAAAATGAATACGTCTTACGTTCTCAGAACTCGAGGTCTTTCATGTGAAAAATTCTGTACTTACAGAAAAAGAGGCCAATTTGAATAAATTGTGGATTAAGGTAAGGTAGGGGGGTGGGTGTGTCTGAGAGGCAGGGCAGATGGAGGGGTAGGAGGCACGTACACATATCCCAAAGTTTTCATTACAACTATACTCAGTAGCCTTTCAAAACTAGATGAAATGTTGCCTCAATTTCTTGCAACTATTCCTTTAAGAAACACAAAAAATGAATTAGTTTTCAACTCTGGTCAAGAAAGGTATTTGCTCATAATGAAGAGCATTCCTATCTTTTCTTGTCTTCTATAGTTTTTTAACTACACAAGTTACATCATTGGGGGCCACAGATATTCCTTACAAGACATTGAAAATGGTGTCTTGAGGAGCAACCGTAAAGCAGTTGGCGCCCTCTCTCTCCCCTTCAAGAAGAACGATCCAAGATTGAAAGTAGCTCTCGCCAAGAATGAACCTTTGATTCATTTTGCCCTTGTCTGTGGAGCAAAGAGCTGTCCACCCATCAAGACATATTCCGCAGAGGTAAGAGATTAACCTACGATCATCGTAATATAAATAATTACTGCTAAAGGTGATATCGTCTTGGCTTTAGAGTGATCTAGACCTGATGTTGAATGTGTATGAAAAATAAATCTAAAAGAATCAGAGGACATAAAAGATACACATTAAAAACGGTTAGACTATACGTCAGGCATCTGAATTATGCTGGAAAATATGTGTAAAACACTATTAGTAGTACCCATGGTGCTCTAACAAATGTCACCTAACAGCCAGCAGCTTACCACGTCATCCTCCAGGTCATGAATATCAAAGATCTTGGTTATCATATTGTTTGTTTCTCCCCCACCACCACCCGGGTAGGGCCCTACCCACCCCCTCGCTTCCTTATCAACCAAGTCCTTATAGCTTTGCCGCTGGTGAGATGGCCATGGCTAGTAAATAAAGTTGTTGGACCCAATAGGCCAGGTTTCCCTGACAAAAGAAACCCGGACCATACTTTTATACATACTTTCATTGGACACAACCAAGAAAGTGGCAGGCAATTGGATTTACGATTTGCACATCTTAGTGTTTTATTGTACCTGAACCTTTGGGTTGAATATTTCCAGTTCTCCAGTATCATTCTAGACCTTAAGGAGGATTAATGCAAGCTTCAATTATTGAGACATGTGGACCTCTTCCATTGTGTTTGAGTTATGCTACAGGGATCTTCAACGTTTGTGTCATATCGGTCCTAACAGAGCCATGGAAACGGCTCTGGGTCCTAATGCGCATGATCTATCCTAATAACAGATCTAGTTTGTAAAGTGTTGTAGCCTACATCTCAATCTATATGGTGGTTTGGTCCCAACGGAGCCATGGATACGGCTCTGGGTCCTAATGCGTATAATCTATCCTAATTACAGATCTCCAAATAGTTTGTAAAGCATTATAGTATATCTCAATCTTTGTGCCAGTTGTGTAAATATCTCTAAAAAGATTTCATCTTCCCTAATTATGAGAAGACTTGCAGGCATGACATGATTGAAAGTACCTGAAAGAAGCTTCTCGATTAGTTAACGACCAGACATTTGTTAAGTTGCCCAAACGAAAGGATGGGCAACATTTTGTTGATAAAATGTGCTCGTACAATGTTAGCTGGAATATGTCACACTATGGGTGAAACTGTGAATTAGGGAATTTCCAGGAAGTTTGCCAAAAGTGTCCATCACAGATTCTTCAAAACAGAATTCTCAGTGATTTCAGAGACTGTGGCTTGTCAAGTATGGTGGAACAAGAAAGGATTGAAGATCCCCATTGGTAAAAACAAAGTAAATTAACAATGAAACTACAGTTTGTCGATACATTTGGTTTAATTACCTCATTAATCAGGGCGTCCACGACCAATTAAAAGTGGCCGCAGAAGCATTCCTGGAAAGTGCAGATGGATGTCATGTGGAAGCAGAGAAGAGAGAGGTCCACCTTAGTCGTATCTTTAAATGGTACCAAGAGGACTTTGGGGGAAATGACCAAGAGGTAAGTTCTTCAATTAAAGGTCCAGTTGTTTATCCCATTATCGACTTAGTTTCCTGTGTGTCTGAAATTACACCCGAAATTGTTTAGTCAGTACAGGTATATAGCCAACCATAAATTAATGGAGAAAAAATAGCTTGGCACAGTTCTGTACAGAATGGACAGATGAATTGGGGCAGACAATATTTGGGCAAGAAAGTCTTGCTTTAAAGGCATTGAAGACTCGCCCCAAACCGCGTGCGGCCATCTGAAAAAGTTAACTTTCCGTTGCTTGCAAGTGACGTTTTGTTTGTGTCGCTACAAAATGCAGACAGTACAGTAATGAAACGCGATGCCTTGTTAACTTTAGCTGTACCTGAGATGTCCATCGCTGTATTGTTTGTACACTGTGCTGTGAGTATTGACCGCAGCTGTATGTACTGACTGTACACTAGTGTTTAATTACCGATGGTAGCAAGCTGTGTGTGTGTAATTTCTGGGATCGATGGTGGTGTCCACTTCTGTTACACCTCATTCGAAACTAGGTCAGATTACCGGCATTAGATGTTTCTTTTTGTGCGAGTCTTCACATCCTTTAAAATATCATAATAGAACGTATAGTTTATAGTGAGGTGGTGTTGACATTGTTAGAGGTATCTCTTGTCAGTACTTAAAAGAGCTATGAGGCTTAAAGAGAAACAGTAATGAATGGCTACAGGTGCCCTGAATTGGCAAAGGTTGTTTCCTCAGGTTGATGGACAATAAAGAACTTCCAACTGGATTGATAATAACAATCTCATATTAAAGTCTAATTATTATTGTTATTACTTTCATTTTCAGACTGCGAAGTGGGTTTACGAGTACATGGGAGAAGGAGCCAAGAAAGATGATTTGCAGAAAGTAATTGAAAGCAATCAGTTTAAAGTCATCTACATGCATTATGATTGGTCAGTTAATTCTCAACATTAGCCATTTCAGCTATGAGATTAAAAGTATACCCCCTACAAGTACTTTCATTGTTTTCTTTGTATATATTTCTTTTACAAATACAAAGTCACAACACTTCATAGCTCTAATTTACAGGACCAGGGAAGTAACATTCTGTTGTTGTTACTAAAAACCAGATTTTTTTTCGGTGATGAGGATAATATTCAGATGTAATAATTCTCTAAAAATCTGTAAACCATTGGCATTCCGTTTCATAAATAACGAAAGTATGTGAAATAGTTTCTTCTAGGTCATAGTTTATTATTATCGAGTTACTTTTCAATCTCGTTAAGCCTATCCTTCCTACTGTCTATTGTAATCAGTGTTGATATTAGCAGTAATTATTTAAGTGACATACTCATCTACGAGTGCTTTTGATACTTGAGGTAATTAGAGGAAACCAGCATTGCTTAAACAGCAAATTGATTTATAACTAGTTGTTATGAAAAGTGTGTTCTGAACCATGCTTTGTATACTGTCAGCGTTACAGAGACAGCGTTATCGGTTACAACAAATATTTCCATTAAATGGAAATCAAAATTATGACAGGTCAAGTTTGGACAGGAAGTAATTTGTAAAAAAGGTTCTGTAATATGTGACTCTCTGGCTTATCCAATCAACTCATTTCATTCCCCCCCCCCCCCGAGTCACAGAAATCTTTTGCTATGTGTAACAGTGTACTGAGGCACCTTGTTTTGTCTGTACAAAACTGAGTGCCTCGGTAGTTTATGCAGCATTGTGAAAATACATTGATATTGTGGCAACAACCTTTGTATTGTAGAAACTTTTATAGAATACCTAAATTAGTTAATAGGTTCTTTGTCTTATATACACACAACCTAGAAGCTTGCTATTACATGTAACCTTGCTTTCATGCTCTCTCTACTGCCAAATAAGTTTCTTTCTTTTTCTAGTTAATCTAAAGCCATATTCTTGTGTAATCGTTTGGTGCAATTGGGTCGGATATAAAAGTCTGGGTTTTGTTAAAGCAAGATGTTACAAGTAAAACTTCTAAAAGGTGCATTATATAGATCTGACATGAAGCTGGAAACTTGTTGAGATCATGGTGACATTGACATGTGAAATTGTTGATGTTGTGATGGGGTCAGTGGTGTGTGCAAGGGGGGGGGGGCGGGGGGAGTCATTGTTTTATCAAAGTTTTCATAAAAGCAAGTTTCTATGGATGAATGTGACAAAGTTACAATGGTTGCTTTGATTGTATTAATTCAATTTGGACAGTTTTATATTGTAAATCGCTAATAGTCAGCAAAAATGAATAATGTGTAGATGTGTTTGTACAAGCCTGATAAGTCTTTTCATATAATAAATGTGCCACTTTTATGAATGTGCAATAAACCATTTACACCTAAACTTAGAGATAATAATTACAGAGGACTATTAACTTGTTTGTGCAAATATCTTTATTCAGAGTAATATATGTGTATGCATAGCCAGCGTCTTGCATTGAAGTAAATATAAAAATCTCTCGTTACCAAATTTGAACATTAACGAAGAGGTACCTGAAAACTGTTACACAAGTTCACCAATGAAAGGGGCCAATAGCATACCTGGCAACTCTCACAGGTTTAATCCATGAGACTTGCATTAAAATGTGTTGTTTCATTGTGGGATCTCCAAAATCCCATTTGCCAAACATAAACTTATGAAGAACTGGAGAGCTAATTTGACCTGGAATCATGGATATTGTTTGTGTAGTAAACGATGCAAGACTTGTGCATGCAGATATCCGAAACTTGAAAACAATGAGTTTCATTTGATCGTTTTGTTAAATCTCCAGGTTTTACACCTGTAGGTGTTGGCAGACTTGGGCTAGGTGTCAAAAGTTTGTCGGTCAATAGATATAATAATGCCATTACATCATAGCGGTCAGTACTAACTTTTCTGTTTCGTTCATTGCTAAGTTGGAGCAATAAAATCGTTGTAAATATTATCATGAATCATGACTGGAAATTATGCAGGTGTTTGTCCAATGATAGTGCAACCTGGACGTCTGTAACAACTGTCATATGTGGAAAGGTGTTTTCCACTGGTTCTATTTAACATACCGGTGGAGGATGTGGGTGGGGTAGGGGGTAGGCAGGGAGGGAACTTGATGACATCCAGAATCAAATCCACTCACTATACACAAAGGTTATATAACAAGCAGTGACTACTCTTGTCCATGTGGTAGGTTCTGCAGATATAGCGATTGACTGAAGTAGGGACTGCAATAACACCACAGATGTTGTAGCTATTGGGAGTATTTTGTCATCTAGAAGATAGGCATTAGCATCACAAAGACAAAAATACTTATGTTGAAAGGAGGCTTGCTCTGCAGGTACATCTGGTGCAAGAGCTCTGTACTATATAACTAAGCTTTATAGCAATGTATGTTCTGAGGTTTAATGAACTATATTGTTGTGTCACTCATACAAGAAGGTATGTCATTATGTATTGTGGCCTTGCACACGAATGGCAGTAGTGGTTTCTTCAGACTGCCAAACATATTATCAGGTTGATAGCAAAATGAAAATGTTTTAGATTGTGAAGAAACATCCCTAGCTGCGATGGAGAGAAAAAAAAACTCATTTTGAAAAGTGAGTCTACATTGACAATGAAAAAACCCAGAACAAATTGACTTTTGTTGGTTGCAATATATTGTGTTTTGTTTTATAGTTGTATGGTAAAGAGTGTTGTCATAGGTATACTTAGATAAAATACCACAGACATCCATATGAAAAATTGTGAATCTGCATGTTCAAAATAATGACACCTTCTGTAAAAAATTTCCATAAATAATAGTCGAGAGCTTGAAATTATGTGTCAATAATAAAGAAATGTTTTGAATTCATTAACATAATCATTTTTAGAAACATAGCCCAAACAATCACAATGCCCAAGCAGCATACATACATATACAATAGATAAATGAATATGCATAGAACTTGCTGGTATCATCCGATCCAAAATCTACTAAGTCAATTTCCTTTCCATTTAACACATTAAGAATACTAGGATAGTATTACTTTTATAACAGCCTTGTGTTGTTGAACATATTACATATGCATAAACAATACACACTAAGAATAAAAGATAAAGTAATGAGAGTTAGTAGAAACCATGTAGAATCTTAGAGGGTATAATCGGATACCACACATAGCTGGCAAATACTTCGGAATGAATATTCTATGTAATCGGTGCATGAAAACCCTTGATGGAGTAACCTTTAGAGGTAATGGCACTGTTTTATGTCACCCAAGATAGAGCCTAGGCACAAAACCAAACAACTTGTTACACTCCAGTGCCCTTACATCCCCCTTTCAATTTACAGTATATTGAACAGCCTCATACATTCCTTTTGCAATATCGTCAAAACAAACAGCTTAGGCAATCTACATTTCAATGAAATGAACACAACTTTGGAAAAAGAAGCTTTAAAAAAGCTTTCTTAAAGAAGCTTTCTGAAAAGCAAAGGAGGTATTAAGAAACAATAAAACATTGCCAACAATAAGCAACATGATCAGGGAGTTTTAAGACCAACCAACCAACACAATAAACAGGCTACACAGTGAGATGATTATAGCCTGCACAAAGCCGTCCCATTAGCCATATGGCAGCACACTGTCTTGGGGGGTATGTACTAGTTGACCAGTGAACATATTTGTTTCCTATCCGTAGCTTTATACAATTAAGTAAAATATTTTAATATACAGAACATGGGAGTGAGAATATATTGTGACAATGAAAATTGTGTGGTTATATTGGTAGATAACAATTTGCAATGTGAACTTACTATTTGATAGTGCATCCACTAATCAAAATGGTGCAAAGTGCTTGAACAGATGGTTGGAGGGTGAAAGTGTTTGGTGCTAAGTGGAAGTTTGGTGGGATGACATAACTGGTGTATCCTTGTAAGGACTGCAAGTTGCAATATATATCTAAACTACGTCATGAAATTTTACTCTCAAAACTGAGACTAAATAAGTTACATGAAAACTCCTGTACGAGTTCTCCTAAATTTCCAAGAAAAGCACATTACATCTCTTTGCCTTTGTAGAAGTGACTCACCCCCAACTTGAAACTACTAGTACACAGGCTCTACTAAATTCCTGCAATCATGATATTGTAGCATCAGTATTATATCAACTGGCACGGGTAAACTCTCCTTGCATATGGTATGTGGGTACCACCTGCCGGTTAATATGGTGACAATGATGCTGTTCAAAGTACTTGTTAACAGACATAGAAATACTTTATAGAATATGTATTAATGTAATACACTAGAGTACATCCCAAACGTGTTAACACGTTGGAAGGTACCATGATAACCTTTGTAATATCCAATGCATTATTTATAATCTATTAAAACTATAAACTAAGTATCAAAAATCTACTACCAGTAACAGGCTTAGACATTCTTCAGAGAGATGCTGTCGATGGGACAGTTGATAAGGTAGTGATGGGAATGGACTGCAACACTGAGAACTGATACAAAATAAAATACAAGAGGGAAAAAAAAAGAACAACAAGAAGGAAAGAAGGTCGCTGGTGAAGTCTTTCAAGCACAAGCTACCTTACTCCACTCGGATGAGCTGCACATCAAATACCAGGGTGGCGTTGGGTGGAATCGTGTTTCAGTTGTCAAGGATGATTTATTTTGCCAAAGTGACAGCAACAAGGCCAATAACACCGACATTATGATTAATTAATTAACATTAATTAATTACATTACTTACCTTGGGGTTTTGTTACTTTATGTCTAAGCCATTGGCTGTGTATGTAGGATTTTATCTTACCATCACGTTTAACCACTTTATCCATTAGTGTAGTCATAAATGATGTTAATTGATTATCAGTAAGCCTTCCTTTTTAAGAAATCAAAACCAAACCTTTTGAACCAAAGCTTTGCTTTTTAAGAAGTCAAAGCCTTCCTCTACTATCGGTACCTAGCCTACTTTCCATATAAGAGTTGGGGGCCAATGAAAGTGTCAGTACAAACTTTGCTGAAGCTTAAACTACTGGCTCATTGCCACTGTTTGGATAAAACAAAACTAACTTTGCAGACTGGGTAGAGAACACTGCCAAAGGAACTTAGTGAGCCTGATGTGCAATAACACATATTTATCATAGGCCAGCCGATTTAAAATTTTGCTCCGTTTCGGTTGATTGTTTAAAAGTAACAGTAGGGAAGAGATGTGTATATTATGCAAGTCATTCATTACTTCACACAATCACTGATGTATCATTTTTTCTCCAGCAACTCAAATACCCAGACACCAGTATACAGTAAACACATTAACAACCAAATCAAACCAAAACTGTTCATAAGCTGCAAAACAATGGTCATTGTTATTTGAACAAGAAACATGCCTGGTCAAGCTAATGAAATACTTTGTGATGGGAATTTTGAATTGTCAAAGCAACAAAGAGTCACCATGATCAATGATCATATCTATTCATAACATCCATTCTTACAATTTTTACACGACGACCTTCAGGTAATGATCTATGTTGACCTCTGGTGACCCTCGACTTTAACAAATCAAAAAGTTGTTTCAGTTTATCGTGAGGTGTCAGTCTTAATATTAATTCACACTAAAATTGTGTATATATCATGACATGGTGAACTTTGCTCTCATTATGATGATATATTTTGGTCATCAGCAAACTTTAATCTCCTACTTATCAAAGGAAGACCACACATCAAGCATGAATTTCCATAGGTATTGTTTTTTAAAATTCCCCCGGCATTTAGCGATATATCGCCCGCATCGACAACAACAGGGACGAATATTGTACTTCTACAGAGGATTTACATTCCAAGATGCTACCGTACAGTATCATGTTTAACAAATTTCAGTAGTTCAATATTTGCCTACCCTTGACAACCATAGAAGATGAGAAGGCTCTTGTACTAACCAAAGGGGATACTTTAAAGCCTATACAAATTACACCCAGCTTGATCAGGCCAGTCCTTTCATATACCAGAATTTGACCTTAACGGAATATTTTTCACCTCCACAAACACCAACATGCTCCATGGTCCTGTGAATTGAACTGAATCCAAGTTTTCCAATCTGTTCTTGTAGAATACCCAGAAAGCCAAGTTGGCTTAATGACTTTATGCCACATTTTGAAGTGTTGACCACAACAGACTTTAAATTATCAGCTAGGTTCTTGCACTATGTGGAGTCTGTGGACCTACCTATTAAGTAGAAGTTAATGAAAAGCTTTCCTTTGAAGATTACTCGAGTTTATAAGGTTTTCAGAATTTGACTTCTGCTGATTTCAAATGACCTTTCACCTCCAAATTTTAATAGGGTTGTTGTACTCACCGAGGGGAACCTAACTATATATCACCACATGAAGTTCAACAAGGATGTACTCTTAGAATTGCCATGTTTACAAGTTTGTACATTTACACATACATACATACATACACACACCATCATCATTGCATATATCCCTTTAGCCTTTGGCAAAGAATTCAAAATGTAAACAACACAGGCCATCAAATGATAATAAATCATACTAAATTACAAGTTTTATTTTGCATAAATTTGACAAATAATCAAAAGGATATACTCCGGGGTAACCCTTGGATCCGTAGGCATAATCAGGTGAACACGTCAATTTTGCATGCTCTCCTATACTCATCTGCAGAAAAGAAAATAAAAAATTAATAATAATCATAATAATTAACAGTTATTTATATAGCGCAACTTACAATAAAGTCTCGCCGCGCTGTACTCAACCCTGGTCATTGGTAACTTGTCACACCTACACAACAAAGTGTGCACAATTCAAACAATCTCTCCTGGGGCACCACAGCCATGTGTCCCCTGGGGAACTTCCCATAGGGTGCAGCCACAAACCGGCGCATGCAACTATATTTACAAGTCACCTCGCAAGTCCCCATTTATACACCTGGGTGAAGAGAGGCAATGGAGATAAAGTGCCTTGCCCAAAGACACAACGCAATGATCTGGCCAGGGCTCGAACCTGTAATCCTTAGATCACAAGTCCACTGCCTTAACCACTTGACCACAATGTAAAAAGAATGAAAGATGTAGTGATATAGTGTTACTAATTACTGTGGCACACTGTATGTACTGATATTGCAGACTATAAGTACTGTTGCATACTATAGCATTGCAGTTATTTGTTAATGTGACATTGAAATCTACATAGTATAGAATTGAATGATCTTCTTGAAGTACAATACCCAAGCTCAAAAACATGTGGAACAGCACAACAGGCAATAATGTTTT
>JAIPMN010007989.1:0-10957 GCA_020650975.1 Apostichopus californicus
TGTTTACCTTTTTCATCTGACTATGAATGCAACTAACATACTTGGGTTGGTCATGTAGTACTAAATCTATCCCAATCGAAAGTTGGCTATTTGCAAAGTTTACCCATTTGTCAGACTTCTTCGTTTGTGCTCAGAGATATTTACTTTTTAGAAAACACTTACTGACATTTCCCCAGGAAGAAAAGTATAAAAAATGTTTCCTTCATTTTTGGGACTCCATGCAGAAAGTGAGGTTTGCTATGAATGTAACAATTGTCAAGATAATGAGGAGCAAGAAAGTTAGTACAGACGCAGTGCTATCCTTTAGAGTGATTCAAAACATAATCACATAAGTGAAGGTTCAGAGCTTCAAAGTACACGCAAGAATGGATGCTGGGAGGTATAGATTGCAAATATTCTACGGCACTACATTTCAAGTGGTGAGTAACACATCTAACAGCTACAGTGAACTAACGGACAAACATCGTATGGAAACGTTAGAGGGTCTGACTGAGGCTCAGTTAGCCTCTGAAGAAGATCCTGTTAGGACCGAAACTCCCCTAACCTCTAAATTTATACCCATGCAGGATTTTTGCAATAGATAAGCAGTTTGCTAATTGTTTTTTTCTCTCTCTTAGACATACACTGTACACTCAAGTGATTATGCAAGTTTAATCTGTTCTTACATAACAGCCTCAGGTTTCCCCTCCCAGCTGTTTTTTGCCTTTAAATACATGTACATTTGCAGCACAAGAGTGGTTTGCAAGCTAACCCTGGCTGAAGTTCAATCTGCATGCACCTAAGCCAACCTTTGACCTCCACCTTAAAACAGCAAGGTGGTTTTACCACATGGGAAGTCAAATTAGCCTAGTTTCACATCTTCGGTGATACCTGAACTGACAAAATTTTGTAGGATTTGACTTCTGCAAACCTTAACTAAGGTTTTACCTATAACAAATTGTGGAGGATTTTACTTATCATTTGGGTAATCTACCAAGCATATATAATATCTTTTTGAAGATTACGTTCTCAAGATAAAGTGCAATTGATATTTTGACATTTGGACCTCTGCTGACCCAAATGACCTTCACCCAACATTATTGGGTTCTTGTACTCAATATAAGAAAGGCACATGCCAAAAAGAAGCTGTGTGATGTAACCTATCTTGGGATATCATGTTTACAAGGTTTGTGTTTATAAGGCTTTAGAGAGTGTCACCTTTGATGACCCAAGTGACCTTTGACCTCTACCAAAAACAATAAGGTTTTTGTACTAATTATGGGGAGCCACATGCCAAATATGAGAACTGCAAAGGTGTCCTATCTGGAGATATGGCGTTTTCAAGGATTTCAAGTTTTGACCCCTGGAGACCGTAAATGAACTCTGACCTACATCAAATTGTGTAAACTCTTTACACTGTGTAAGGCAATGCTACCACCCTGTATGAGCTTCAGGTTCTGGAGGTTTTGCAAGATTTGGGATTTTCACACTTTGCCCTCTGCTGACCCTCACATGACCTTTGACCTGAGCCCAAAATAATATGGTTCTTTTACTAACTATGGCGAAGCCACATGTCAAATATGAGAACTGCAGAGATGACCTATCTTGAAATATCGTGTTTACAAGCTAGGGCATCACACACACACACCCACACATGTTTGTATTACATTCAGACCGAGGACCCCATTGTATTTTCCATTGTTCAAATCCATGTACCCTAACCTTTACAATACCCCATACAATAGAATTCTTCCAAGGAAATCACAACCGAGGACCTGGAATTCTTTTGTTCAAGTCCTCGGTCAGAATACAAAACAAACGCACCCAAACTTGACTGCATAGGTAGGGCACTTGCTTGCCTATGGCAAGTAGCCAAAAAGAGATCAAACTCAAAACGCTTTCTTACCAACTTGGTATAGACGTTCACAAGTTCCCAGTGCAGCAGACATCTTTGCCATCTTCTTAGTGGGCATCTCACATCCCTGCAAAAACAATAAGATTTGTTATCTCTAGAAAACAAGATGGGACTGGTAGCAAACTTAGTCCAGTGTAGTACTGTTGCATTTCCTTGCTTTCAATTTTTTTTTCTGTGGAACGAATATCTGCTTTGGATAAATCATTTTCATGTTGTACAAGGAAACAAATTTGTTTTCAGCATCTAGGCTCTAATGATGTCATTAACTCTGCCCTTACCAGATAAATTCATATCCTTACTCCCCTTAAAAATTTTATAAGTTGACATCTTCCCTCTAAGACATGCTATCTGATTTATCTCCTTGATACTGAAATTTTACCTGCATTTTTGGATACAGCTTCGTTGTGCTAACAGACTATCCAACCAGAACTTTTAATAATTCAGTTATTTATTTATCTTGCAACTATATTTATACATTCAAAAACAGATGAGAATAATCCCCTTTGTTTATCAAACTTTATAATATTTCTTTCCCTGACATAAAAAGATAGAAAACAGAGGTATTAAGATGAAGCTGAAGTTACTCACCATAATGGGATCTCGGAGGGGGGAATTGATCGGTAAATGGAGGGTACAAAGGTACCTGGCTTCTTTACCATTGTCCTCGTTTACACAAGCGATTTGCCATGTGGGTGTCAGATGTGTAAAGCTGTCACTGGGTAGCTTGGCACAGTATCTACAATCATAAAAAAAATTTAAAAAAAATTAATACAGCAGATCGGTATGGTCCAAGTTTAAATGTACATTTACATGTACACAAATGTACAAAAGTAGAAAGAAAATAGTATTTAATGCTTCAAATTCAGAGAGCAACTAATGTTGATTTTAACCCAAAATAGAACAAAAAAACCCTGCATGATCAAAGAAATATAGATAATGAGAAGCGGACAAGAGTAATTCAGTTTGGTAATTTCTCCAGATTACTGCATATAACAATGTTTTTCCTGTTTTATCTGCCAGTATAAATCTAAGGAAAACTTTTAACTCCTGTACAATGCTCATATATAAACATATTTAGAACTGTTTCGAGAATCTCTAACAGCGCTCAAGAAGAGAATGACCTTCCTTGGATAAATGTGAGCACCAAGTGATCGACGCATCCTTACTTTGAAAAAAAAGGGAGAGGACTAAAGCAATTGTAAACCTGCATTTGAACGATATCTCTGAACATGTATGTACTTTTGATGTCAACTATTGGTTTGATATTAACATTTTTTTCTACACACATACTTCTTTATAAATATATATATACGTTAGATATCCATTGGCATCTTTAGTCACCTGTTCACAAGAGTTATGGCTCCAGACATTGTCACTTTGGGTGAACCTTCCTCCTTCCTTGGCATCAGAGGTGGTAACATTCGATCGACTTCTTTCGCATCTACTTGGTCGCCGACGTCGGCTTCTCGAAAGTGGCACTTATTTTGAAGAATCTGTGCGAAGAGTTACAAGTTACTACGAAACTCAGGTTTGTACCTGTATAGAACTGAGAGGTTTGCTACCAAATTTCACATGGTATTTTAGATATGAGTCTTTTGAGAATTTTTTGTCTCCCAAGAATGCTGTCTATTTCAGATATTTTACCTGCAGGAACTAGAAACAGCCATGAGTCTGGTGGTACATGTATGCAGAGTATTACAATACTCGAGATGAACACCATTCCAATAACCTTGTACTGATGTTACTCGTAGACCTGTATCATTGGTGAGCATGCCTACTATCAAACAGAAACCCAACCCCTCTCCAAATTTGCTCTTCTCCTAAGATGCCTGCATGGGTAAATATCACAAACTCCATCACTGACCTCTTATAGAGCTGGAAATTTTTTTTACAGACACTCATCCTACTATTTATAGTTGTCAATTCTGTTATTTGCTGTTATTACTTATTATTCGTACTTGACACTTTGTCTTCTTTGATGAACAATGCTTGCTACAAAAAAAAATTCTGGGGTAGGTGCAAGTCGGCGGTGAAATTTTGTGACATTTCAAAGTAGCTGCATCCTTGGAACCAAAACTTTTCATATTCAAAGAAAAACACTGCTCAATCTTTCAAATCCTATAGAGTTTTCCTGGGCCGTATGCAATACTTCCAAACTTTGCAGGACTTTCCAGGCCTGGAATCTGAACAAGGACCTACTTAATAAGTTTGAATACCAAGAACTTGCTATTCAAATGCTATGATATTATTAACATCAAGAAAATTGTTGCTGATATCCATTGCAGCATAAAATGTCTATCTTTAAAATCTTGAATTTTTTTATTAAGCTGAACACGAAGGCTCACTTGAGTCCTACCACACTATCATAGGATAGATACCAAGCCTAACCTACTTTGCATATAAGAATCCTTACAGCCATTGTTATTGCCATTAATACAGGTCTGCTGAATTTACTGGTTATTTGCAACTTCCAAGTTCCTCAATCAATCAATAGTCATAAGCCAAATTGGCCCATTGACCTCCCCGAAGATTATAAACAATCTTAGGTTTGTAACCTTTTATAATGTTAATCCGGTGCCTGCCATCTTCGAGTAGCTGGGCTGCAGAACGACCGGACCAATTGGTTAAATTGTCAATCCATCGTAAATGGGGTCAGCCTGGCTTACGTTTGTAACCACAGGGTAGCCCACAGAGTACAGCACATGTAAGGCCTCCACAACATACTGCATGTCCGAACCATTTTGCGTTATGTTGAAGAACACTTTCAGAAGAGAACAGCCATCGCCCCGCGATCTTCGTGTTTAGTTCATCATTCGACACATGGTCTTTCCATGTGAGACCAAGCAAACGTCTCCAAATTGCTCTACCTAAAACGTAGTTCCTACATGAACAAAAAGCAAAAAACCATCTACTTCAAACAGAAACTTGCTAAATTATTTGAGACTGACCTTATCAATTTCTCTGAAGTCACGTAAGTCTTGTGTGAAATGATCCTTCTTGGCTCTGTCCACGAGCATGATGAAGTACGAGCTATGAGCTCTAGCCCGGGCCTTGGACTGAATGTAAGAACGATACTGCATCGGAGGATCAAACCTTACTACCAGATTACATCGCGGCACATCCACACCTGCGTAAGGACACATAATTAATTGCAATTGAAGGCATCTTCTACCTACGTTAAGTTACACCATTATACTCATCCAACACTTACTTTTAACTTTCTTTACATGACTTCTTGCTTGTGACTACAAAATTAACAACATTGCCGATATACTTCTCCTTCTTCAAAATAATTGTGTCAAATCAAATCAAATATTTGTCCCAGCACTTTCCAAGGTTTATGACACCGCTGTTTTCATTTCAACACTAGTTGAAGATTTAATCGGTAGATCTTTCTTAACGTGACGTGAAACTTACTTTGCTGATCTACAAGTTAACAAAAATTGCCACCAACCTTCCTCCAAGATATTCGTTGCGAAGAGAAGTTGCGTCTCGTGCCTTCTGAACCTTCTCAACATCTGCTCCTGTCGTTTGGCCTGCGCCTGTGTCTGCATCATACCTAGTCCCGTAGTTTCATGGCCCATGATAGAGCAACTCGATATGAAACCCAGGTTTGGATTACTCTTCTGAAACTTTCGTAGAAGAGTGTCCAGCACAAAGGCCGTGAACCTTCCATCAGCAAAAACTATCCCACAGAGTGACGAATCCTTTCCACCCGCCCTCCTCTCTTCTTCCTCATCTTCATCTGGACTTTCCTCATCCTCTTCTTCCTCCCACACATTGATATCAGCTGCAGGGTTTCCGGCTCTGGGTGTCCTTACTCCATCTCCTCTTTGGTCGTTATTGCACATGCTTTGATGATCCATCTGCGGTTTAAACGATTGTAAAACGTTGATCAATTTCCTAAATTTTGGGGCCACTAACCTGAGGGACCATATACTCTCGCCTTCTCTCAGATGCAACCCGCACTCCAGGGAACATTTCTTACGGACGTATCTCAGCTGCGAACAGGTGTAAGTAAACAATAATTTATTGAAAGGTGAAGTTGCGTGTTTCTCAAATTTTTCAATTTCACTTAGTAGTAGCTGCACCATTAGTTTTAACCCTAAAGGTCCTATGCCATTTAAGGCCCTGATGGACTCTTGAATAGCCTGTCTAGGTAGTAAGGTTGGGTCCTCATCCTCCTCGGCCGAAGTGTCGGACCGGTATCTTTCAAGGTTGCACAAGGTTTCATTCAAGACATTCATCAACTCATTGCAACACAAAGTCAGGTGTTCATATGGTTCACACTCGATGACAATCTCTTTCGGTTTTGTCCCGTAGCGGCTGACACTCTGTACGTTGATTGCCGTTTCTATATTGCTTTTGAGGGTACATTCCAGATCGTTGAGAATTTTTTCCAGAGCGATTGGAAGGAACTTCCCAACGAGCAGAGAGGATGTGAGCCCCAGAATGTGAGGGTGTTCGTCCGGGGAGCATTCGTCGAATAAACTCATAATGTCATGGTACGGGTGCTCCTCACGTGCATGATGGCATTCGTCAAAGATGACAGCGTTAATGGCAGATAATTTCATCACCCCTTTTGAAAGAAGATGTAAGAAGAATCGGCACGTCAGCACGACCACCTGGTAAGATTCTCTCTCTATTTCCCAGAACTTCTGAGCCTCAAACTCTCTGTCGAGTTCTTTGGGGTATTCTGCCACCTTGAGGTTGGTATGAGTCTTGATAATATTTGCCTGCTGTGTGACTAGTTTTGCTGACAAATAATAGAACAGGCAAATGAATTATTCACTATCAGTGTCATCTGGATTTACTTTTCGCACTTTTCTATAAACAGCATATATATATAAATATATTTTTTCTTCTTCAATATTTCCTTCCAACACAGTATTTAGTATCAGTACGTTAGCAGCAGCCTGGGTGAAATTATTTAAAAAATTAAATTCACACGTATTGAAAGCTAGTATCCAGTGAAACCTTTATGAGGGTAACTTTCATAACTTCATATTACACTCAAATATTCTTCAAATAACATGCAAAATGGTGTAATATGTTTATACACTAAAAAGCAAGTATTTATTCCAATTGTATATATTGCAATGCTAAGCAGCCACACATGTATAAGGGAGATGTCGAATGGCTTGTAACTTACAGTTCATGTCGGGTGGAATTTTAGCTCATTTGACATCTTGGAATATTTTATAATTTGGAAAACCATTTCAGATGGGTAAAGCTATGGGTTTTTTTCCTGGATGAAAACCCACATTACTTTAGCCATTTAGAGCTTGAACCCACTGCACCCTCCCAGACCATTGGTTTCATTACTTCCTAATGCCACTGCCTTTATCCACTCCACCATTAGCACTGGTTACACTTAAAATAGTATAACCTGTATTCAGTTGCCAATTTCTGGCACTTTTTTGTCAGGGTATTGTTCAGACCAAGATTGCACACACTATGGTCAAACTCAGACACCCTTCTTCATTGTTTTCACCAAAGAGGGTTAACTATGGAGTACATTTTCAGAAGAAATGCCATTCAAAATATTTGTTGTCATGGTTACTGTACATATCCCTTAATTACTTTGGATATACAACTTTGGATCCCAATGCTTATATGTCATCAAATGAGTTGACTAACAAACAGATAAGAATAAAATATGTCACAGCCATCACACCTAACAATGCACGACCTGGAAACTTAACTTTACTTCTGTGTCTGAGAGAAACAAAATTAATTTGAAATTAATTCTTTTCACAAAGAAGCAGCGTGTTTAACACTAATGGTGGGTCCAGTTCTTACCAGTATTGACCACAAATACTGTAAACATAAGTATATCACTGCAAGATTTTCGCACATGTTTCGAGAGCTCTTTGATGAGCATGATGGCTATAAAATCCTTTGCAGATCCAGATTGCAAACAGATAACACTGTTTCTCTTGAGACTGGCTTCAAGGAGTTCTAACTGAAAAAAAACAGGGAACAGCACAAAATTTAAGTAATATTCCTTTACCTACAGTTTCTACATGATTTTTTTAAATAATAATTGCAGTTTGGGTTATTACCTTACAAGGGAGACCTCAGCATCACCCCATCTCCCTTCAGGTTATAATCAAATGATTTCTAGGTCATATACGTATACACTACAAGACTGCATATGAAAAAATAATGGCCAATTGGTACATTGATCACCTTACAAATTAGCAAGTCATTTGTCAAATTTCTCAGAGAAAAAGTACAGTAAGATATTTTCCACAACTGTTGTGTAAAAGTAAGAGGGCCTGACATTTCGATCCTAGCAGGATCTTCTACAGAGGCTGAATGACAAGTAACAGTAACAGACACAGACACAGAATACAGACAGGTTAATGAGCAGGGTGAACACAAAAGAGAAAGATGTTAAAGGATTAGAAGACAATTAATGGAGAGAAGAAAGAAACCAACAGGGGGAAGAGGAGAGGTAGGAGATAAACTGATCCTGCTAGGATCGAAACGTCAGGCCCTCTTACCTTGACACATTCCCTTACACAGGCTCTTTAGTGGATAAGCAGTTTGCTAAAAGTTTTGTTTTATTTTGATTTCCACAACTCTTCACGGGTTGTCGTAGTTACTACTCATATACTACTTATAGCAATCATGCATTAAACCTGGCTATCGTTTTAAACTGCATGGCCAAATTACTAACTTGCTTAACAGTATTGCTATAAGATTGTTCTGTTTGCATGGCAAGTACAACATACACAAAGCTGTTTGTAAATTGAGCCTTTTGATTAATTCAATACAGAGAAATAGTCCCCCTTGTTTATAGTTCTTAAAACTTGGTACATTTGCCAAATGAGTAAATGCCATGTGTACATGTGAAAAATTCTACTTCAATTTACCTGATATTGCCTTGGAGTGAAATTCACTTGTAGAGGAGCCCCCACTTGAGGACAAATGATACCCTGAAGATAATCGGGTGATGCCATGTCTACGATTCCTTCCAGCACACTGCCAAACAAAATGGTTCTACCGGGCCATTAAGACAATATCTGAAAATGACTACAAGGTAAACAATGAAAATCATTATTGGACAATTACTTTGATAAACATTTAATTAATAATTGATCTCTTTAAGTGTTGGAGAGTCATTTAAATAATATATTACAAATTTTGGATGTCACATGAATAAAAACTCAACAAGCCTTTCTTCACATGCCATGATGCCAAACTAGGATATGTTACTTTTGGTTTGGCGATGCTCAGGCATGTAGCCGGGGGTGGGGGATACCTTGCACAGCCTCCAAATTGTTTGTTATTTTTCACCCTACCCCTTGGATGGCAATCCTCCTGCATTAATGTGCCACCCACGCTTTCTGGTCAATTCGCCCAACAACCATTTTGCCCTTGGAACTGCCATTTCGCCCATTACTCATATTCAGTCAGAATAATATCACTTTTTCTATTTCACTAGTTCAATTTGATTTATTTTGGGTTATATTACTTCGTGGTATAAGTGATGTCCGTTCGATATCGATCGGAGTCTGAGTTATTTCGAGTATAATTGGAATATTACACTACTTTATGCGGTTACGCATACAATGGAAGTTATTTTATTATACAAACAAATGGGAATCAGTGTGGAATAATTATCACCTTTTCTATTTCACTAGTTCAATTTGATTTATTTTGGGTTATAGTATTACACTACTTTAGGCGGTTATGTAACCACTGTATCAATGTCACCACGACTTCAACTTTCCTTAATATTCGGTTCGTATCCCGTAACGTTAACAATTCCCGAACGTTTCCTATCAAACCTAACCCATAAAAAACTGATCCATCCTCAAGTTTCCTTAATATTCGGTTCCTATCCCGTACATTAACAATTCCCGAACGTTTCCTTACTGTAGTAAAGTTATACAAACTAAAGGACTTCAAGTTTCCTTAATGTTCGGTTCGTATCCTGTAACGTTAACAATTCCTGAATGTTTCCTTACTAAATTTATACAAACTAGCGGACTTCAAGATTCCTTAATATTCGGTTCGTATTCCGAACGTTTCCTTATTGAAGTATAATATTTAATCAAGATTGGGCGAAATGACCAGGCTGGTTGGGCGAAATGACCAGGCTGGTTGGGCGAAATGGTAAGGTTGGGCGAAATGGCAGTTGGGCACAATGGTTGTTGGGCGAAGTGACCAGCTTCCCCACCCACCCCCCCCCCCCCAAATCGGTCACTTTGGCTACTGCCCTGGCGAAGCTTTCCCCCTTATTGGTATTAGCTTGACTAAAGATGAACAGGGTACTTTGGTCAGTATGTTTACAGCTGATCATTAATACAGAAAACTGCAAGCCTTCATCTCTCATCGATATTGCTATCACTAATCTTATGGGCAATAGCATTCTGAACATGGCATGAAGTTACTAGGAACGACATATTAATGCTTTAATTCCGGATGTTAATTTGCATGCATAGGTTAAGATCCTGCCCTTTCTTTATGAAATAAATAATATCGGTAACCAGACTTTCCAACATTGAGGAAAATTTATGAGTGTGATCAGCGGCAGTGGGGGAGGGGTCTAAGGGGAGGGGGTTTCCCCCTCCCCTTTGGAAAAATTTTCGTATTTTTGACTGCCTAGATGCAAAATGGTGCATTCTTTTTCAGTTTCTCTGAGTAATTTTATATTGAGAATTTCATCATCATATATATATTATTGAACTCAACAAGCATGACAATTCTCAACAAAGACTTTTCTTGAATCGATGAAAGTAATCACTTGCTAACATTATTGAACATTTATATCGGAATTTGGAATGCACTTCTCAATCTCTAGCTAGCGTATGCGTAGGGGCACTTATCGGTTAAACAGTGGATGCTAGACGAAACCAAAAATATTTTAATTATGCCGCTAACCTGATTTTAGACCTAGGTTTATATGTATTTCGCTCCATGGTTGCACACACGGTTTTCGGAGATTGTTTGTGGTTTGCGTGTGATAAAGTGCACATAGCGTGTGAGCGTGTGAAGGGCTGGAAATGCGTGTGTCACACGCCAAATGCGTGTGACTTGGAATGTCTGGGC
>JAIPMN010007993.1:0-12867 GCA_020650975.1 Apostichopus californicus
TGCTAAATATGTCTAAACAAAAAATTCCAAAGATACGAAAAGCTACGGGTATATCTTCGTTGCAACGAATGAATGCAGACATTTTTTAACCTCGAAGTGAAGGTTTCTATATATGGTGATGACGTAACTTTTCCGACCAATCATTAACGACTATTTACACACAATTGCAGACCTGTTTGGGGAAAATAAATCGCCCCCCCCCCGCCCTCCACACACACACGCATACACGTACACCCTCCCGAAAAGAACCCGACACCTTTATTTACACCACTATCCGCAAGGAAAATGGTTATATCTTATATAAACAGACTCTCTGGTTTTCTTACATAAAAAGATGTATTTGTTCATTCTATAAGCTGTCTTCATATTCGAAACGACCCTTAATAAACCGACCCCAGCCCTCTGTAACCTACATTACATACCTACGCAAGCATCATTTCCAAACATAATATGGGGAATATGTATTTCCACACGTAAGATTATTATTCGAAATTTTTCTCCTTTTCCAAGTTGGTGGTATATCTCCTAATCTAACACTAAAGAATTGTTAACAATAAAGATTGATTATCAGCCATCACCCACCCCCCCCCCCACCTGACCACCGCGACAGTCCTATACCCAAATATATGTGGCTGGTAAAACAAACAACGAAAAAGGACCTGGAAATACGTGAAGGGTGATTGAAATTAGTCTCTCTGATCGGTGCCTCAAGACTCACTAAACTATATAGTATTAACAAAAATATGAATGAAAATTCACCGGCAAGAGAAATATGATCCATCCTACCCACCCCCCCCCCCCCTCCCCTCCATTTTGCGGGGGATATTCTGCCGTTAAAATATAATACTGAACTACTATAGAACACAGCATTACTTTAAATAATGTAAGAAGTCAATTAACTTACCTTTTAAGTTCAATTCTTCCAACCGAAATAATTCATCTTTCCGAGTCCAGACCCTGGCTACATTCTCGCCTTATTCCTTGATAAATGGTGTCATATATTAGCTTAGAATGTAGAAATAGCTAAAACCATCTAGAACAAAAAATAGCTCAGCTTTGGCAGCTTTTATAGTGCAAAAATTACGTTGAAGGAGGACAAGGTCTTTTACAGACCGTGTATTTAATTGCTTAAAATGAACGTAATGATTTAGTCCATGCAGCACACCATTACATGATAAACTTTAGGAGTAACAGCTTAACGTCAGACCTTACCGAAAGGCCTATTAGAAGCAGTATAATACTTCATTGTAACAATTTCTATTGAAACCTGACGCTGGAATCAATATAGTTCCATTATATTGTGTCTAATACATAGCACGGACGCGTTGCCCGTAGCAGTGGAATAGACTTGTTTCAAGTCGTTTGATCTGTAAAAATGTCCCGTGAAAATGATCGCGTAAAAGTAACAATTTTAAAACAGACTTTGTTTAAACTTAACGATTCATTGTACGACTGAATATTTAATGAAATAACCTTTCAATGTGTTGTAGGAACTTATTCATTTAAAAATTAATCCAAAATTTTCGATATAAATTAAAAACATTTTAAACAACAATGCAGTTAAACTCGATACTTTTATTTGTAATGCTTTGGTTACTAGGCTGCATGGTATACACTGACTACCGAGATCCAAAGTCCACCCATTTATTATTTGTTTTCTCACAATATTACAAATAAAAAGGGACGGATGCTAACTTTACACTTAGTTAGGTGACTCTTACCATGTATGATACACCGTTGTGTGGAAGTATAGACACATCAACTCAAACATCTTTTAATTGTTTATTGCTAGGTGACCGATCGTTCCAATCACGGACTTCAGTTTGTACCTGCCTTAATGTCCTTCAGTGGCGTGCGCAGGGTTTCAATGATGCGGGACCAAATTCAAATTCAACCTCCCGACTGATTTAGGGTAGGAGCCATAGATGTGTCAGGGGGATAACCTCTATGGAAGGAGCGAGGCCGCATCAAGGGTTTCACAAAGCAGACGTGCGGCCCTAGGTTGTTGAATTCGACTCCCATAGGGGTATGGGGATCTATAACCCACAACAAATAGAGCTGCTTAAATTTTATGTTTGCTTTGTCAGGGATGTGTTGCTTTTCAGCGTAACGGTCAGCCACTTATGCATATAGCAGAGAATCGGTCAGCGTTCAGTACGATGTCCAATTTATTATCAGTGGTCACCTTTACTAGCGTTCCTTTATAAAGGTACTCTAACCATTACCTTAGCCGTATGTATAGAGACCATTACTTTGAAAGAGCGCTCTCTACTTACGTATTTTTGCGAAATTGGAGTGAGACCGTTCGTATCTATTTTCCAAACTGCAACGATATCTCAAATAACAGATAGCCTTGTACAATATTGCCGATTATTTCTGTCATCCCAACCTAAGCTATGAATTAAACAAACATACAACATTTCATATCTTTCATATAACTTTTATATTTATCTATAGGTACATGCATGGAGCTTATATTTGTTATAATCAACGTTGTTAAACGTTGTCTGACGTTGTTAGACTTTACAAACCAGTCGTTTTGTTTGATATCATCTTAGGAAATCCCGAAAAGTCCACTAGTCTTATTGTAGGTTATAAGTTCCACGAATGATGTTATGTATTATGAAAAGTTACCGTGACGTCTCAATCTCGCTTCTCTTTAATTTAAGAGGTTACATTAGAATTTGATTCAAGGTTACCAAGGTGACAAACTGCTTATACAGCAATTTCAAATCCATCCGTTTGTATTCCCTCGGGAAAAAAGTGCCAAACAGCAATATAACAACATCTTTGTTTAGATATGCTACCAAGTAGCATTTGATCTTTTGTGACATTTATGTTGCGGAGCATGAAGGAAAGTACATGTGAAGCGAACATTGGGTCAAATGAGCCAATGCGAGACCACTTTACCCCTTTCAAAGAACAGCGTTAGTAAATTTGTATGCTGGTGAATGAGAAAGAGGTTTGTTAACAAGTGACTAAAATTTGCGGCTCTTATAGTTACACCGGTAACTTATACCGGTGCTGTGGCCGAGTGGATGAAGGCGGTGACATTTGAAGCAATGAGGCTTAGCAATCGGGAGGTTTGGGTCATAGTAAGGTGGGTTTTTCATCTAAGAGCAATCTACGGTTTTTCCCATCTGAAATGACTTTCTAAATTGAAAAGATCCAAATTTGAGTTGAAATGTTGAACTGGAAGCCACCCGACGTGTAAGTTGTAATCCAAAAGCCCTTGCAGCGGGTTACTCCCACATTTTTGGTCGCCTAAGCGTCGAAAAAATAACTGCTAATTACTATTATTATAGTTAAAGATCTACAAGTCATATAATACGGATAACTGTTAGTGCCATGAATGGACAACGCTTCTGTATCCAAAGAGGGGTAGCGGTTATACAGTGAAATTTCAACAAGGACTTATAGACAACATTACTTCGAGAATTAATGGTAAAAGACAATGAGGGAAGTGTAAGGAGTATGCTTTTTCACGACTGTTCATGCCTTTCACAGCTGGTCGTTTGACGAGATACTGCTCGCGTTTCTCGGTAAAATTGCCACTTCTAAGAAGGTTGTAAACAGTTTGCGATTTGAAGATATTTTTATTGTATATGACGTCACGTGCCAGGTGTGCTATTTTTCGCTGTTTAATATTCTTTCTTTTTTATTAATTACTGCTGTTGCTTTAACTCTTCCCATTCTTCCTAACGTCTATGCAAGTGAACTCAACAAAGCAACATCTCATCAGGAGTCTTTGAACCCCTTTTTTGAAAGAGCGCCACCTATTATACAAGCGTTTGAAATCTGTACATGCACTCGGTAGTTTCAATTACTTTTGGGGTCAAATCGTAAATTAATCGATTCAATTTTGGTTACATACAAGGTTAACCTTCAGATAAACTTTGTTTTAGAATAAACAGAAATTTTAAAATTTATCCTTTAATTAAAATTATTTGTAATCTTTCTAAATAACAATTCCTGTGCTTTGTAAACTTTTAAGCCATCAAGGTTACATCAAGGGATTTATCTGTATGCCCCTCTGGCTGGCAACCATCGCCCACCCCCCCCCCCACCTCCCCATCCCCCAACAATCAACCCAACATTGCAGCCAGTTTTCTGTGCTCTATTCAAATTTATTAACTTATATAATGACAACACAGACGAAGTAGAAAACAAGATAAGAAAATGATTCAATATTTTTCGATCTATTTTATTATACTCCATGATTTGACTCTACCTGCATTTTACCATCGCATATGAATCTATACATACTCAAAAAAAAAAAAAAAATACCTCACCCACCACCAAAATGTATGGTGCGTCTAAAAAAAATTGAAGAAAAAAACAAGAATCAGAAAAGATGAAGACGATATGGGATAAGACAGGATACAACTTGAAGAGTGGTTTGAAATTTCTGACAATATTTCTCAAACATTATTTAAATATTATTGTTTAAAGGAAAATATAACATAAATAAATAAGTTTTTATTATTTTATTTTTTTGTATTTCTGAACATTCTCTTGCTTCAACACATTCACGTAAAAAAAAGAGGTTAAAGGGTGAAATGTGATAAAAAAAACAATGATATACTAGTTTCTTATGTGTGATATTTATCTTGTTAACGCTTCTCTCAATTTACAGAGATGCAAAGCAATTGGTGAGGAATGGGGGTGGGCGGAGGGGGAGTGGAGGTCAGGACAGACAGGAAAAGTTGTCCAATTGATGGCACAAGAATTTCTACTCCATGCGTCACCTCCCCTTACCCAAGCTTAACCACCCCTTACCTGTAGAGTTAATTCCCCACCCTTTGACATAGTTTTGACATTTTAACTTGAGTTCCAGCCTCAGTTATTGGTGATTAATACCAAACATTAAAAGCTAACGATAATCGAACATGGTAGTATTTAATCCCGTGCCCCCTTCCTGACCGTCAACCCCACCCATCCCTTACCCTAGCGCAATTTGCACCTATTTCCAATATTGAAGAGTTCATTGAGCAATATTTCTCAATTCAATTCAATTCAACATAGATCTGTTTTTGGTTACAAATTAAAACTCAAATGAAATGTTATCTGAAACCAAAACCAAATTTGAGTCAAATAATTTAATAATAACATTCAAATTTGCATAATTTCTATCTACAATCTTATTACTTAATTGTAAAATTAAAAACAAGATAAACAATTGCAAATCCCCTCCCCCCCCCCCACTTCCACTCGCCCCACTGTTCCTGGCAGTTGCATCCACCTATAATATTTTCCCTATCATAACCATTTTTTGATCAAGTTCCCATACAGGGTTTTATCTACCAAGTATTTACACATAGGTAATATAACAACTAAGGGGAGAACTGTTGTCACATGGAAATAACAATGCTCTGAATGTCTGAAGGGGTATTTATTTAGTACTGGAAAATAAAAAAAATAAATACATTCCAATTACAAATAATTCAAGCATCCTTTCTTCCCCCCCCCCCAATTTTTTGCAAATATACAAGAGAAATAAATAAAGAAGCTAAAAATAGGAAGGAAAAAGTATTCAAATAGGGTGGGACTTTAGCGGTCATCGTTCGATGGAGGTGTGTGAAATCGGGAGCCAGCAACTCCAGATCAAACAGATGAAAAGTGAAATGAAAAAGTGGGAGAAAAGCAGAACACAAAACAAGGAATGAGAAATATGAGGATGGCGTATGTTGAGTTGGAAATAAATAGTTAGAGAGGTTTCGAAAATAGCCAAGATTGAAAAGTCAAGATTTTGCATCAATCATACTCATAGCTGCTACAAAAGATTGCCCAGAAAGTTATCAAAAAAAACAAACTTTTAGTCCTTTTTTTTTAGTCTTTTAATTGAAATTTTGGGATAACATTTTGTGTCTTTGTCTGCAAAAATTTCTTTAACTAGCCCAAAATTTCTTAGCTTCTTATCATTCTCTTGTCACTAAATTTTGGAAGTTTTCAAGCTTTACAAATATTCCGATTTTTTGGGGAATATGAAGGATATAGTATTGGGTACACAATAAATAAGGAAGTTTTTTTTCTTTTTCTGACAAGCAATTTGAAAACTAATGTTGAAAGTGGAATATATTCCATCTTCCCATTAACTCCATGTAAGGTGGGTTGAATATTTTGAAGTTGGATCACAGAAGGGGGGGGGGGGGGGTCTGTGATGTTATCTGGGCAAATGCTCTATCAAAACTTTACTTAGGCAATTTATAATCTTCTTGTTGATTTAACCTTTCAAACTTGATACATTTAGCAATTTTGCTTAATACCTGTCAAAGTTCACTGTACTAAGAATTTCGTCAAAATGTATCTTTTTGATAGAAATAATCTTTTCGTTTGTGGATAAATGATTGACGAAATTATAAAGAAAAACAAAGACATTTTCAGCTCAAGTGCACCTGATGACATCATCCATTCACCTGTTGCCAGATGCATAATTGCAAAAATATCACAAACTTTGCAAAATTCATACCTTCACGATACAAAGTGCTATGAGGATGTGGTTTTCACCTACAGATTCAGAAAATTTGCAGCAATTTTGACCAGCAATCAACTTGAGCCACCAGACAATCCTTTTTAGCTAACTGTAGAGTGACATATTAGATGTGATTTCACATGAATGGTTTACTGTAGTGGTTGTGACAATTACCAATCTGAGGGCGCCATTCACAATCGACTTATGATGCGAGTACATACTACTCACGAGGAACTTTGCATGAAGTCACGGCTAAAAGCTGAAAAGCAAGGGCTACACCATTTCAATATACAAGCGTTGACAAGGCCATTTTTTTCTTCATTTTTTTAAGATTACACAAATTTCAAAATGTTTTACAATATCTTGTGTAATAATAACTGTCAAGAAATTGAACCAAAAATGTACACAGAAAAATGGAATATGACTAGAACTTACCATTTTTCTTTAGGTTTTTTGCTAATTACAAAAAAACAAACCATTTTTGTCTATATAATAATAATGAAAGCCCACATTCTTTATACAAAGTTATGAAAGAAATAAATGAATAGAAAAGAAAGATTGAAAAAAAGATAGCACTTCAATTTTGGAAAATCCGTTGGGTACGATTCTGGGACCACCAGATCGGTTAACTTGATAAATGCCAAGGACAGGTTAGAGAATAAACTTGCACAGATAGTTTCAAAGTTTGCTAATTGGTTCTTTATCTTTGTTTCTGGTTATTATTTTATTCCATCATTTATTAAGATCCTACTAAAGGTATGATAACAATTGACTACATGTCTAAAATAATGTTAAATTTCACTACATTGTTATTTAAAAAAAAATAACCCTTCATTGTTAAGCATTTTGTCAATTCGACATGACTTAACAACTCTCTATTGCAGATTTTAGGCTAAAAAAGGGGATTGTTAAAAATCAGGAAATGGCAAACCTACAGGATGCAAGGAGCAGCACCTCTGGAGGATAAAACTAAGATTTAAAAAAACTCTATCCGGTTGTTTTTCTTCAAAACACTATTCGGACAAAAATTGAATAAAACTTCATCGCTGTGAAAATTGTCATATCTTTACATGATATAATATTTATATATATAAAAAAAATTGTGGATTAAAATAATATTTTCTTGGAGGCATAAATTTACAATGTGCTAATTATATTTTGTGCACAAAATATAAATGAAATACAAAGAAGACCAAAAAAAAAAAGACCTGGAAATTTGGTTATTTAATTGTCCTTACAAATTTCCAAAAGTCCATTTCCCAAACCTCTGATATTTAAAAGAAAACAAAGAGCCAGAAGGCAGTGATAAAAACTCACAACTCTTTTTACTTATGAGATAAAATGCAGCTCTTGCATTAGAACAGAGGAAAGAGAATTACCTCCCCCTCACTCCCCCCACCCCTCCCCCTTTTGTTATTTGAATTACAAGAGTAATCCAACACCCCCCCTCCCAAAGTTATTTTGAGTTAAAAAAGAAGGAAAATTCCAGACATCTTTATTCTAAGAATCAGACAAAAACAGACAAAAACACTACATGCAATGTCAAAAGGTCTCTGGCCATTTTATGGTCAACATTCAAAGACCCCCTTCTAGTACTTTATACACTCTCTGATGATAATTGTTGCAAATGGCATACTCTCGTCTTTACATAAAGACATTTTACTCTTTTTCTCGCATCACAGAAAAGTCAAATAACAAATTCCACAGACCTGTGTAAAGCCGTTGATACAAAAAAATTGCGAGCCATTTTTTTTTTATTTTGAGAAGAAAAAACTCAAAAAGTGATCAGGAAAATGTTTTCACTTGAACACTACGAGTAGGATATCCCGCAGATTAATTTCTTCTGCGTTTTGATTGGTTGTTGTCTCGGACACCCTTTGCCCGATTGGTTGAGGGCTATTCGAGTACCTTCGCAGTGTATTTCTGTTAGCAGGATAATATATCCCAAGGAAACAGGTGACGGAAGTCAAACCTGTGACTTTTTTTTCCAGGCAGGTGGGTTAACTGGTTGGACTGTGTAAAGTCAATGTAAACCGTTCTTTAGCAGAGATACACCTTCGGGCAACCACACATACCAATGGGTCTTTAGTCTATTGCCCACTTAGCTTAAGTCCACAATATCGTGATCAACTTCGCCGTGAACGTTTGTATTTGGGGGCAATTGGGCTACTCCAGTGAGAGTTCACGGTAAACGTTCACGCAGAGACATATTTGCTGAGTGGTTTTGTGCCACTCGACGATTTCCATGTCAGCGGACATCACCGGCAGAAATGTTTGCCAAGCTGCTGAAAAGTTCACGGTTCACCATGATTCATGGAAATATTTGCTGAATGACTAGGCCTCGTCCGGAAAATTGAATCGTGCGAGTAGAGAACAATCCCCGAAATTTATGATTAAATCATATACAACATATCTTCTCTAGGCTGCCTATCGGAACCTGTAGCTCTGTATTGCTTTTTCATTCCTTTTCCTTCGATGAGGGACGGTCGTCAAACTTAGTCGTCAAATCGATCCTCCTTTTTGCATATCTTCGTAATTTATGAAAAAAACCAAGCGACTTTTGACCGAGTTAGATTCTCCCAAAAACAGTTCGCAGTTCATTCTGCCTTTTGTTCTGTTCCTGCTATCGTTCACCAGCCCATTCACACGTGTTATTTCATCTAGGCACAGGTCTTTAAAATATCCATCTATTGCCCTCCCCCCCTTCAGAACCACCTGACGAAAGCGATGGTTGTGCATAGGAGTAGTATTGTCCATGATAGTCTGTGGTTGCTCGATTTACTATCACCGTCCCCTGTGTATGGATCGTTGCCGCCGGATTCGTTGGGTTTTTTGTCTACTGGGGAAAGAAAAGAAGAAATGTCAACCGATTAAGCAACTGGTGAGAAGGTAACAACAGAAAAAGCTGTCCAATATGAAATTGAAATGTCAACTTAACACTCATCAATGTGCTGTCAAAAAAGTTAAAATTTTACACCAACCTCAATGAAATAATTTTTTACTTTTCAAAATTTATTTTAAAGGTATTACAAGTTTCCAAGTCTGCGGTCAATCCTTACGGTGCTCAAGGTGTTTGTAAGGGGTAAGGAAGGGGCCAACCGAGGTGCAAAAGAGGTGCTCCAACCAGCAGTGCTAGTGCCTTGAACCAAAGCTGCACACTCTGTCCCATGGATAATACTAACACTTTTCACAACCAAGAGGGAATCACAGCACAATTCCAAACCAGTTCGCCAATCCTCCACCACCCCCCACCGCCTCCACCACTCCTTGCCGCCTCCACCATCCCCCCCCCCCACCACCACCACCCCTTGTCAGGCGACATATCTCCATTTCTACTTACTAGGTTTTCTTCTGGTGGGTTTAACAGTTGTTTCTAATTTTGTAGATGCTTTTGGAGATGTAGTTGATATGCTTCGGGAGACTGGAAGCAAAGTTGTTGGTGAATTATATCTATCTCTTGTTGTGGGTCGTCTTGACGATGGAAAACCTGAAGGAATATTAAAATAAGAATATTACTATTAAACCATTATCTCTACTTTTCAATGTTTTGCCAATCCCATGGCAACAAGTGCATTGACAGCCAGGTCTTGCCCTCTAAGACAATGAGATCCCCCCTCCACCCCCACCCCTCATCACCTTACTTCATTTTTCCTTTGAGCCTTCATTTGTCCTTCAGCATATTATGAAAGTGAGAATATATTCCATAACCCATATTTTACTGGAGCCCCATCATTGACCCCATGCCCTGAGGTTCTACCCCTCCTGTGCCCACCCCCTCTCCCCCACCCCTGCCCCCAGGAGCATCCTTATCTGCCGAAATCAATTCTTTCAGTACTGACAGATATATGCTGTTAGCAAATTTTGATGAAGATTGTCTGGCAAGTAGGATGACCACATTCCTGGTCACCTTTCATTACTTGACCCAATCACCTCTCTTCCATAATTCACAGATGGACTACTTAAAGTGACTTTATCACCAGCAAGTATTTCCACCTCTTTCGATTGTGGGCTTATCGCAA
This sequence comes from Apostichopus californicus, assembly GCA_020650975.1. Classification (NCBI taxonomy): domain Eukaryota; kingdom Metazoa; phylum Echinodermata; class Holothuroidea; order Aspidochirotida; family Stichopodidae; genus Apostichopus; species Apostichopus californicus. The sequence continues at coordinate 10,492 of JAIPMN010007993.1, forward strand.
TTAAAAATACCAGCCCTTCTATCTCTCTTTCCTTCTTTGGTTTTCTACCAAAATGACTATTTTTCTTTTATGAACGGATTGAACATTACAAATAAGCAACTGAAGTAAAAAAACAAATAGCTGTTCACGATTTTTCTTTACAGACTGACAATATTAGCGAGCCACAATACTGAAATCTTGAGTGGTTTCTTTAGGCATGACCGGATAGGGAGCCCGAAGATCTATTTATTGAGGTTGTTTGATTTGTTGTGTTTTATTCTTTATTACCTGTGATGCCATCCCCAATCACATGTACTAGCAACTTCATGTAGTGCGAACTGCATAGGCCACCCTGACTTTGATCAATACCATCTTCTGTACCATCTGCAGTTGCTATGGAAACAAGAAAAGAACAAAAGAACATTATAAATGGAGGTACAATCTCAGATGTGGTCTCGACAGATTGACCAGACGGTTTCAATATCTGTCATTCCGTCCTGGCATATAACAACAGAATGGTTGACTTAGTAGAACCCTTTATCCCCCTATCCCTCATCTGTGTCCCATCACCATAATTGTCCAATCTTCCCATCAACCCCATTGTCCCATCACCCCACTGTCCCATCATCCGATAACCTAATTGTCCCATCATCCCACTTTCCCATCGTCCCATCACTGCACTGTCCCAACACCCACCCATACCCCATTGTCCCATCAATCCCTTCACTGTCCCATCACCCCATTGTCCCATCGCCCCCTCTGTCCCATTGCCCATAATCCCCATCATGCCCCCATTGTCCCATCTCTACCACTGTCCCATCACCCCTATCGTCCCACTGTCTCATCACCCCCACTGTCCCATCTTCCCCCCCTCTGTTGCATCACTCCCCACACCTATCACCCCCTTCTCCCATCCCCTCACCATTCCACCATTTCCCTCCTGTCAGTATAGCTACATATAATTTCCTAACAGCCTTCAATCAATGTGGTTTTCAATGAGTTGGAATCAATCAGAAATAATCATTATAAAAGCACCTGTTTCCAAGTGTCACTTCAAAATCTTTTGAATAAATAGACAAATTTGTCAAAGATTTAGAATTGGCTAATCTTGGCTTTCTCTTAAAGCCAAGGCCAAAAGCCAGAATTTCTCATATTCCTGGTGTTTCTCTGAAACTATTCAAAACCTTGTTTCCCCAGTTCTAATAAAAAAAATATGTATAGAAAAACATAAATTAAACAGAACGGTACCAAAATGACAAACTTAACACTTTTGACTTTGTGACTTATAAAAGCATTGCCCCGGGCAAACTTTTTGACATTTTTCTCATTTAACTCCACCAATTCTAGTATAGAATTTGAGAGAACCCCCCCCCCCCCCACAAAATAAAAAAGAAAGAAAAAGAAGGACAAATTAAATGAGGCCAAGACAGACAGACAAGGAAAGAAACACCTTCAGCTTACAAGTCAATCACGGAGTCATAATCGTGGGAAAAACTGGGACAGAATGTAAAGAATTTCAATTTTCCTTTTGTTAATAACCTGTTAAACTATTAGCCACGGCTCTTGAACTACTAACTTTGCTTAAACAAAAAACAAACAAATATTTTACTTTTACCTCTCAGAAGCATTTAATCTACTTAAGGTTCATTCAAACGTCAATCAGAATTTTTACATCAAAGACTGGTTAAGATTCCAGCGAGTGGCTAACATGACGGACACCTTTGAATTTAAACTTCTACACGCCTGGGTGACGACGATTATGCAATAATAAGTCAATTTCCCCCTTTTTTTCTCCAATTTTTTTTTCTTTTACTGTTTGTGCACTTTTATGTTTCTTCAAACTAAAGGTCATACCTTGGCCTAATTGTTCCGAAAAACAAGGCTTGTTTTTTCGCAACAGCGAAGAAAAACAGAATCGAAACTGGCACACAACCCAAAGAAAGAAAGGACTGTGAACAATAAAACTTTCCCGATAGCCTCACAGTTCTAACCAAAAGGTAAATAAACGACCCGATAAATGAAAGAATAGCCGCTAAAATTTAATTTAAATTTAAACTCAGTGCAATGGCAGAGTGTTTACAGTCGATTTGAAATTGACAACTTGTGAAAAAGATGGCCTTGAGTTTTTTTTAATATGTGGGAATTCTTTTGGAACTTTCAGAATTTTTTTAATATTTTTTTTAGCTGTTTATTAAACGAACCTGTCCTGCTACTCCCAGATTTAAGAGACATTTGTTTTTCTTTAAGTTTCCTATTCTGTTAAAGACCAACAAACACGACCGGGAAGTTTTAAAACATCTCATTCCGTTTTTTTCGGTTTCTTTAAGTTTGCACGAAGAAGGTAAAATGACCTGGATTCAAAACTTACTTATGAAGTAATAATCTCGGCCGTGCTTG
>JAIPMN010007994.1:0-12646 GCA_020650975.1 Apostichopus californicus
AGCCTTTTAAAATCACTCATGGCTGCATTGTTAACTTGATTCATAAGGGTGTTAAAATCTAGCCTAAAATTTTCTTTTAAATGGTACCAGGCAGGAATAGCGTATATAATATGAGTTAAAATATAGGTATTAAACTTAAAATATGGCACAATTAAAGATAAAGTAGAAATGATATAATAAACCCTCTTTCAAATTCTGGAAATATGACACGAAATATTAAGCTTGTTGCCTATTCACACCCCTAAAAACATCGTCTGTTCAGTACGGTCAACTTCGGCAGCCTGTATTACAGTTTTCCTTGCTTTGGTAGTGAGTAGGCCCTCATGTTTAATATTGGAATTTTCAAACATCATCTCTTAAGATTTCTTTGGATTCGGAAGTAAGTTCTTTTTATCACAGACAGTAACAACATGAGATACCATAGATTCATAATTACTTTGATCCACATTATATGAGGATTTAGATATTCTAACAGAGATTGCTGTGTTGCTGCTTGCCCTTTCTTCGTTGTCGCTATGACCAATTGGCGTAATTTAAAGGGGGGGGGGTGTGAAATGGAATCGGTACCGTACCTCCTTTACTTCATAATCGTAGGCGGTTAACAGCTTTGCTGTTGTTACAGTGCCACCTATCACACATGTTACCTTGTTACGAACACAAAGTAGTAACTACTGTCGCACGGTTGTGGGACATGATTAGCAGTTACTGTACCAGCTATGGTAACTTAAGGTGTAAAATAACTTAAAACCTTAACTGAAGACATACATATATATATATATAACCTTTTTTGCCTGGACTCAGTTAACCATATCACATGTTTGCCTAGGCCTAGTAAAGTAAGTGTAAGCAAGTTTACCTGGACCCAATAAAACATTGAAGAAATGTCGCCAAACCACAGATAAAGAAAGAAGAACCGATCGCCATGTTTAGTAATTCACGGTCTTGATCAAAGCACAAGTAGGGGGCCAAGATTAGGGGCGTCAAGAAGCAACTGGTCACGGATAAGGAGAAATGCTGCCATAAGTGAAATAAAACGCAAGGAAGAGAACAATAAAAGGTTTCATATCCAAGATTGGAACTAGAGTTTTGGAGGGGGAGTGGGGTGTAAACATAAATGTGCCATGTCCTCTTTTCGGAATCTTTAGTGTCCATATTGAAAGAAATGCATACCCAAACTAACAAGATTGCATTTTGAGAGCGCTGTAGAACGTTATAAGAAACGGTTGCACTGAAATAACGATATCACATGTGTGTGTGCATACGTCCATGCAACGTAAAGTAATCGCTGATTATTCTTGAAATATCATTGTTTTCCATAACGTGATGATAACAGTAAGAGTCGCAGACGTTTTCTTGACTTACAACCCAAATTGCTCTTCCTCGATGACAACCTTTATCTCAGTAGTCCTCCAGGTTTACAGACGTTCATGCAGATACTGCATTTGTGATTTCCTGCAAGATATTTTGTTGCGGGGCAGGATGTAGGAGAGAGCTACGTTACCAGTCAACTCGCGTTTCAAGTGTTTCTTCGTGACTTCAAACGAAACCAAAACATTTTTAATAAACTAGTTGAAGACATAACAATGAATAGCAAAAAAAGCTTAAAGTGATTAGCGGTAATAGGTTAACATGTCTGCTTCTATAATTAATGGTTTCGTTTAGTAACCAGAATTAAAACATAATTTTATGTAACTTTGCGACACTGATTAATCTGTAATCTATTTGATTAAATTATCAAGTCCAATTAAATTAAAAGCAAAAAAAAAAAAGAATCACAATCTTCAGAAGAAATATGTGTCAACAAAGGAAATGATCATCTAAAAACTTGAAAGTTTAACGAGAACTTGATTCCTAGCCCGCATATACGTTCATCCATTATGACTTCATATAGGACGACACCCGTGAAATTAGATATTCCTACTTTTTCTTTTAGCAAAAGCTTAAAACATTCGCTTTGTGTAGTCAGAATCGATACACCAAGACACTTGTTGACTTATTCAGGAATGCATTCCGTGCAGCTCTTTTAAATAAAAGAACTCTTCGTGCAACAACATCGCTTCCTAAATCCCTCTACAAAGCATAGACAGCGACGCCATTTTGAAACAAAACATATATTATATTCCAATGGCAAGCCTCTCTATGTGAGAAACTAAAGAAATGGTCAGTGTTCGGCGATTAAAGGCATTTATGTTACAGCAATGACCTCTGTGGTTATTTGCAAGACAAATTTTATTCATAACATCACATTACATTGCACATAGTATTAAAGTTTAGGTGAAAACTAAGAATTAGAACTGAGACTAACATTTAATTTATTGTTTTGTTTTGCAATTTCTTTTTTCTGTGTTTTAACGTGATACGTACCTGGAAACCCATCAGTATTGCCGATGGCCAGGGAGGCCTGTCGTTGACTCCATACATGACAATGGGCTTCCCAGTTGGCCATGTATCATCTCCAGCTGGGTTGGATTCGACATCATTCGGAATGTCTTCCAAAGACAACTTTTTGGAGTTTTCCACAGTTTTTTCTTGCCAGCTCTTCATATTGCACCCAACATGTAGATATTGATTTGTGAATTTTGAATATTGCTTCTTTATTCTGTTATTACAGCCTCGTAAAACGTTATCGTGTATTCAAATGCGTGGGCTCCTATAATGACTAATAACTTAGATATAAGGGGTAATTAACCATATGTCTCGTGAAAAATTCCGTACACTGTAACTGAACAATCAAACTAACAATCTAGTACAACTTGTTTCTCGCTTTGAAATAAAAACCAACGTGTTTCAGTCAACACCTAGCTTTTTTTTCAGGAGACACGATGTGTTTGCCACGCTACCTAATCGGTGTAGAGTTCGCATGTAATTGTGCGAATGCGTCATCGCCATTGCCTCTATAACTACTAACTGCACAGGTTTAAAATAATGACACTTAACGGAAGGATCGAGCGATATATGTCCGTAACATCGATTACAAAATAATAACTCCATTTTAAAGAGCTCGTCCGACAAGTATTAAGAGATCATTTGAAAATTCTTAATAAATGAAACGCTCAGAGAATTGGCTTTGGAAGTCAATCAGAAGGTATAACAGCAAGTTGTAAAGTCGATGAAAGCTTATTTCTTTTTCAAATCCGTATGTTGTTACCAATATAATTCGTTCCAGCGTGAGAACTGTCTATCACTCTATAACTCTACATAACATACATACTCCATAACATTCATACAGAGATATCGAAAGGAACACCTGTTGGTGATATATACTTTTAATAGTTATAAGACTTTGTGTTCATTTGCATACAATATAAAATGGTACATGTGCATAAATTCATGAATACAATGAGGTGGAAGAAGGTGTGAAATATAAAAGTTTGGACGATCAGTACCCATTAACAAAATAATAATAAAGATAGAACAACAAGAAGAGAAAAATAGAGAAAAAACAAAGAGAAAATAGTTAAAGTTAAACAGAAGTTGCTAGATCAGAGTCTATGTGGATACACTTATGTAGAAACAAAGAGAGTTGAAATTTTTAAATACACGAAAAACTTCAGTATTTCTTAGATTCGAGAAAAGCAGTTTAGCGTAAGAAATGTAATTTGAGTTAGTTAACAATCGGAAAGCTACCTTTTGTAGTATGTTCAGGTGATAAACATTCCTCAAAATAATATTGTTACAGTAACTTGAAGTGGACGGATAAGAAAATATGGAGTGTTTGAAGAGTATGACACGGATAAAATAGTCAACAAGTACCCTAAAACTTCTGTAAGTGCATGCACACTGGCGCGCAGTGGCGTAGGAAGGTACTTTTGAGTGGGGGGCTGAAGACTGATGGCCGGCCTGGGGGAGGGGTCTAAGGGGAGGGGTGATTTTTTTTGCATTTCCAGGTGGCCTCAGATGCAATTTGGTGCAATATAGCACACCCACTCCATTTTGTAAATAATTTTGCATTTTCACCTGGCCTTAGATGCAATTTGGTGCTCCAAATGAGATTTTTTTTCTCATTTGGAAATGAAAAAGGGGTTTTCTGACTTGCGGAGCGGGGGGGGGGGGCGGAATGATACTTCCGACCCTCCATATTTTTCACTGGGGGCTGGCGCCCCCCCCCCAGCCCCCCGGTTCCTACGCCCTTGCTGGCGCGCACATGTATTGAACCGTACATACTCGTACGACAGTTGACACCCCGTCGTTGCTCCTTAACTATAGATATCTGTGTCACTTATAGTCTGGGTATCTGGTATGCTTCCTTAACCATGATACATATATAATGGGTATCACATGAACATTACTCAAATATGGAAGTTGCCTTATTCTCCATTCCTTACTACCATTATGTCTTACTGCAGTACTAAAGATGTGCATCGCTGTTTCAGCCTAACATTAGTAAAGCTAGGACTCATGGGGAACCATTCACTCTTCTGCTCCACTTCCCTCTCCATTTCCTCACAATCTCATCGCTATAACATCTTTCGTCTCTGACTGAAGTCGTCGATGTCTAAGCCTGATACCAGTAAAGGTTGGGCTGAAAGGGAAATATTTAGTCCAATATGTTCTTCTTATCCAATCCATACCGAACGGTAAATCGTAGCAGGTTGATTCTTCATTGTATTTATCTTCATCAAAGCAAAGATCAGCCATCTGTTGCCTCCAGTTGGTTCCCTTCTCCTCTGGTGATCCTGATAAGAAGTCAATTTAGGTATAAAATTTAATCTTGTAGCATAAGTATATTAAAAAGAAGAGATATTCAACTTTTAAAAAAATGGTTTATTACTTCATTCAATGTACATGGCTTAATAATTTTATACTGTGAATAAGAGACAACCATTAATCAGTATAAACTGAACTGTGTTATAACACTGTAACATATGTTAGACCTGTCAGCCGATGTTACTGTGAACCGAATGCACATGGCTTGATCAGTTTGTACTGTGAATAAGAGACAACCGTTAATCATTACAAACTGAACTGTGTTTTAACACCGTAACATATGTTATACATGTCCGCAGATGTTATACTGTGGAAAAATTGCTAAGACGAATTCATTACTCAAAGGTTTTTTCAACTAATGACTGGTTAGGAGACTAAACAGCAGTCCTTATTTTTTGAGTAGTAAGTATACCTTGTAAAGATGGTTCAAATTGCAGATTTTAAACGTTTTCCACTAAAGTGTCAGCTACATTCTGTTAAAATGTGGAAGAAATTATTGGCGAAACCTTTAGTGTAGTCTGGTTAGACCAGTCAATCATTATGCATAGGATTGTGTGTTTAGTATTTTCTGTGTGAATGTCCTTCTCAATAGCAACTGGTCAAAAATATCACATTCGTTAAGAAATTATAACATACATCCGTTTCAACTGATTAGCGGGTACTCACCTTTACCAGTTTTAACTCAAATAAAGCCATGAGAATCGGCTGACTACTAAGTGTTTACTAAGTGGAAAGAGACTCGGTCGAGAGTGATATGCAGGAAAGATCAAAATGTAGCAAAATGTGGAGACCATATAGGAGTCATTCATGCAAAGCATTTCCAATGTTAGTCATTCTTAGAGAAATTTGTTATCCGGGTTACCTGCCATTACTCACAAAGTGTGTGTCGTCAATGCGTGAGAAACCTTTTCTACGCAGTAAGTTTAAGTCATTCATCTCTAAGAAGAAGTTGCTAATCAGTAAGTTTAAATCCTTCATCTGTGAGTAAAGGTTGCTACTCAGTCAGTTTAAATCCTTCATAATATGTGAGTAGAGTTTGATACTGAGTAAGGTTTAAATCATGAGTAGAGGTTGCTAGTTAGTATAAGTTTACATGATTCAACTGTGAGTAAAGGTTGCTACTCAGTAAGTTTACATCATTAATCTGTGAGTAAAAGGTTGTTACTCAGTAAGTTGCATCATTCTTCTCTGAGTAAAGTTTGCCACTCAATTTAAATCATTCATCTGTGAGTAAAGGTTGCTACTCAGTAAGTTTAAATCATTCATCTGTGAGTAAAGGTTGTTACTCATTAAGTTAACATCATTCATCTCTGAGTAAAGGTTGCTACTCATTAAGTTTAAGTCCTTCATCTGTGAGTAAAGGTTGCTAGACATTAAGTTAAAGCCATTCAACTGTGAGTAAAGGTTGCTACTCAGTAAGTTTAATTGATTCATATGTAAGTAAAGGTTGCTACTCAGTTAGTTTAAATCATTCATCTGTGATTAAAGGTTTTTACTCAGTAAGTTTAAATCATTCATCCATCAGTAAAGTCGTTACTTCACGAGTGTAACACGTTCATATCTTGGTAATGAGGTTTTGATCCTGAACTTAAATATTAGTATAAAACTTTCTTCTGTTACAAACAATTTCGAATACCTTTGAACAAACGCTTTCCTATCGGGTATTAACTGTTTACCTATTTTCGTCCGTAGGTATATATAAACAGGAAGCTATTATTACAACTCTCTGTGTCAGACCAATGTAAAGTTGTTCTGTCGACCATTCTCTCTAAGTGTTAGTTCTTCTTCCATATAGAAGTCATTATTTTATAAATGTCAGACATCTTCTGGTGATAGTGTAAGTATAACTCTGGTAAGGCAGTTATCACCAATAGATGCCTACAGATGACGGGTTAACCAGACGAGAAGAACAAGTTCAAATTCAAAACCTAACCTATGGAAATATTCACATCAAAATTCGATGTCATTTATGTTTTCATTTGTCGTATACTCACCTCGTACTAAGTTATCCAGAATACAAGTTGTAATTCCACCAATGAACATGTTACTTCCCAATACAACGTTCAAAATTTGATCGAAAACTATGGAACCTTTGAAACAAGAGACGGAACGGGGAAAAGACGGGAATAAATAGTAATTAGTGTCACATGCTAAGCCACAAAGACTTGAAAAGATCAAAGATGTCTATAGTTAGAAACACCTATAGAGCTATAACATTCACGCTCATGGAAAAGTATTCTTGAAATATTTTATCAGCAGTTATGTAACGTGCCCACCCAAAATTTTCGTGCCCCCCCCCCACCCTCAGGTACTCCCAAGATGCGATTTGTAGTGTTAAAAAACTTTTTTACAAAGGACGAAACGTATTATGTTCATCTGTTCAGTAAAACTTATTTCCACCGACCATCACAAGAACCACTTGTTTTCTCACTAACAAGGTCACAGAGGCCCCGGCGTAAACCGCTAGTCCTTAAACTTAACTACTACCCTGCATGAATTTAAATTTCAACACTCTTATTTAAAAACATTATCAAAGCAAAAGGGTTAATTTCTATTTTGTGTATACCTTTTTTATTCGCCTCATTTAAAAACATAACTATCGGACAGACTAAGCCCGAAAATTCTTGAACATAAAAGTTAATTCAAATTGCAAAATATAGCACCAGATTGCATGCTTCAGGGCTCCTCTGGAAAGCAGTGCTCCTCTAGAAAGCAGTTCTTCTGCACTGAGCAGGACTACCCTCATTAAAGATGACAATAATAAAAACAAATACAAAATGTTAGGACCCTTAATTAATCAAAACTTTCACACATCCTCCCCTTATTAAGTGCTATGCGTCCCCAAGTTTGAAATGAATGGCAACGCCACTGGTCATGCCTCACCGTTGCAAGCTTAAATACTACATTGCTCAGCTACTGACATGTGTGTGGCGCCGATTGGCCAACTTCCAATATTGCGCTTAATTTCCATTGGCTGCTTTCATCTGCAAGTATATATATATTACAGCTGCATACATTTTGGTTTTACTGTTTTTAGACGCTACTCTCGCCTAGCTTCCCAGACATAGGGTGATTTGAATAACTAAGAGCGACTTAATCGTTCGTAAAAATACAAATGATTTGTCATTCCAGTCTTAAAAGACTGGTTTGAATCTGTTATAACGATCATCTTCTGATTTCTGAAAGTTTGCATTCGCCGTCTAGTGATGATGAGAAACAATCATCTCTAACCAATAGCAAGGAAGAATCCGCTCAACGCCTGTTCAGAGCAGAAAATTTGCATACTACACAGAAGAGAGAATCTGGCAGCTGGTCGGGTTGAAGCTTAAACCGCTGCACCTTATAAACATCAGGAATGTGTTAGTGTGTTAATGCCAGCTGTTGTTCATATTATAAAGAAGAAATTCATGATTGAGAGGTAAACAAAACAACATTAAGTCCTGAACATCAACACCTGTCAATCGAACGTTTGACATTGAAGACGGTTAGGCGGTTTATTATTTTTTCTTATCAATAAGCGTAAACCTATCATAGTGAATTCATAGCATATCCATTTCACTAATACATATACAGGCTACTTGTGTGGACATAAATGATAATCATAAACTGAAACAAGCTTTGGCGAGAAAAAAACAGGTGCTACAGAGACAGGGCAGACAAACAGACAATCAGACAAACAGACCTGTTTGGATGCAATCTGGATGTTTGTCGAGATAGTCCGGTACTCCAACACCCATAAATATACCAAACCCAATGATGAAGAGATTTCTGGACGTGTCCATTTTGACGAAGCTCAGATTAGCAAAACCGATGGAAGCAACCATTCCTTTAAAAATGAGAAAAATGAACTATAGCAATCAGGTATGTCTCATTTTACATAATGTACATCGCCAAATATCTTACAGAATTAATATGGAGAATCTTTTTTCATTTTTTCTTGGAGAATCTTATTTTCATTATTTTACTCAAGGGTATATAACAAATCTACAAGATCTTTTCGATGGCATATTTATTCGTGCACATAAATTTGCCCGTGATACCTTTAGCAACATTTGAAAAGTTGGTGTTAATTGTGAATTTTTTAAATATTGATCCGCTATATCCTGTAGACCTAAGGGTTTAAAAATCGGCTAAAACAACAGCAAACAGCAAAGTGTACTTCTATAACCACTTTCTCTTTTAGGCATAATATTTTCCGCCCTTTATATTTCTTTTATAAATTAGTCTTATTTTCTCATGTGATAAGAAACGCAAACTTTGAAATGTTCCATGTCGAAAACGAGACCAGTGATTTTGATACCGTATTATGCATCAACGTGTATTTTATCATAACAAAAAGCGACAAATGTTGGTAGAGAGCGAGGGGAGAGGGGTTTAAAACTTCTTATACTGAATGTATCATTGTAGTCCTACCTATTGTACTTGCAAATATTCCGCCGTACACTGGAGCTGGTATTGAAGAACACAAGGCACTGAACTTAAATATCACTCCGCAGAAACAGAATAGTCCCGCTGCAATATAAGACGTTACACGACTACCGATCTGTGAAACAAAAACTGAAACATTTATGAATTGATTTTAGGAACTAATAACATTTAAGTCAATAATCCTCACACCTAAACGTATTGAAGAATTAATCACAATTATTTCATTCGCATGTGTTCATTTTTGTAGATATTGAAGTAATTCTGTTGAGACTTGACAATATTACTTAGTATCATATTAAGTAGTATGATATTATATATTTTCCCAGCCCCACCCCCCACCCTCCCAGTCTCCAATCTCAACACCAAACCACAACATTGTTATTCCAACAATTCTTTCTTATTCGAAGCATTTCCTTTTACTTTTTTATTTTTCCCGACATCTGTAGTCAGATTCCAAACATTAAGTCAAATATCAGACGTTTGAATCTGTTAGTAATATTTAGCAATATAACAATGATGTTAACATTGCCGTATATGGGTACATATCAGGAATCCGGAACGCCACGACATACTAAAATGGTGTGATAGTATTTTACCTTCGTTAAGCTAATTATAGAGATGTTTGTACTGTACGACGTGTAACCAGAAGGTGCTCCCCAAAGTCCAGCAGCTATACAGCCCAAACCCTCCATCATCACACCGCGATTAATCGCATGTACCGGTGGTGGGGGTTCTCCAGTGATGAGTGCACACGCGTGATAATCGCCAACAGATTCCACGATACTTGCGAGAGCACCGGCTGTCATGCCAATGAATCCAGCCACGCTTATTGACGGTACACCGAACTGACCTTTACAGAAATACGTTATAACAGTTATCAAATAGTGCTTGACATGTATACGTATTTACTAGAGGATTGTCTATGTTTGTTTTATCAATTTTCAAGGAGTTTTAGCTCAGTGGTTAACGCCGGTGCCTTTCAATCATAAGGTCTCGAGTTCGAGTCACTCCAAGATTGTTGTATGTCGTCCAGTTACAGAGCTGTTGACAATTGACAATTCATAATCATGGACGTTAAATATGAATCTCAGAGACTGACTTCGGTCAGCTTGCGGCTTGGGACGGAATTTTAACCAAATGCGCATTTCTGATATTCCATTGTATAATAGTGTGACGTTAGCCATATTACCAGATAATTCGGCTACGACGTGGGTCCTGTCGTAGTAGTAGTACGAGGCATTTAAAATATATGTACACAACTGCTTTTACTGTACCAACTCGTTTCCCTTCACCCTCGAACAAACAAAATTCTAGTAACTCTCAGGTCACTTATTTACCCCAGTGCATACCTGGGTACGGAATTCTAAACCACGTCGCATTTCTGATAGCATCATTGTAAATATCAGTTCGTGCAAAGTAACCATACTGTGCCGGGTCGTCAGGGAAAGCCCCCACCGATGTCAGGATGAGACAAAGAATCCAGGTTATAGTTAAAGCCAGCAGAGCCTGTACAGAAATATCAATATCAATACAATATTTATATATATATATATATATGTAGCCTATATATATAGACTTTAGGAACCACAAATGTTTTCGAGTTGGTTTGCATCATGTTTTATCACTAGAGTAAGGCCAAATATGTCACCAATACAGAACTAGCATTGTTCGATACAGGTGGAAACGCCTACAGTGGAATTACGACCTTCCTTACCGGTTTCAAACCGCTGGACGTACAATCAGCGTCCATAGCCTAGTGGTTAGGGTCATGTCCGTAAATAAAGCGTGAGGCCCGGGTTCGAATCCCGTGAAGGTTGGAATTTCTTTCACTGTTCTGGATTTTCCAACTCACTACAATTTCAATTATAGATAGACAGACAGACAGACAGACAGACAGACAGACAGACAGACAGACAGACAGACAGAATTTATATAGACCATACGATATGTATCGGATATATAGGCTACATATAGGCTATGTATATATAGGCTATATATGTATTATATAGGCTACGAAACATGATTTTGGGGGGGGGGGTTTACGTTACTATGTAGATTCCCATTTTTATGGCAAGAGGATTGTGTACAAAAATTTCGTGTAGCTCGCAAGATCCATTTAGTAGCCCACTCCCGTTTGAAAGAAAGAAGTCTTACAAAGGTAAGTCTTAACTAACTTATGGTTCAAGTCGAAGATAATGACATGTCAGTTCGCTTTACTCACCGGGAAAAATGCGAAAACAGCCAGTCGCTTGCCTTTTGGCAGGGGAATGTTGTACCTATTCAGGAATTGTGAGTATAATATCATCTGCAAGATACAACTGAAACAATGAAAGTTAGCAAATGATATAAGGTTATAAGAAAAACAAATAGGTGCAGCAGACGTTACCATTGGTAAGAGGTCTATGATTAAAAGAACCCATTGAAACCTTCTATAGCAAGAGTAACGACGTGACGATCCATGAAATCAGATCACGTTGGTCTAGCCTTTCATCTAGAACTCAGCTGATTTCTGTGCACAATTGTAGGACCAGTATTTCACAACACAGTTAGCAGTAAAATCGTGAGCCGTTCTATTGAAATTGGAATTCGTTTCGTGGAATGGGTACACTAACATTAACTTCACGACGCGAGTTCACGAGTCTTGAATGAATATACGCAAAACAGTATAGTCTGCAGTATGATATATTTCCGTTGCTGCACTGTGTACATAGTTATAATACATATAGGCATACATCACAAGTGTGATGCACCCTGTACGAAACTTTCACTGTGCGATGTTATCGATGAATGCCTTCACAGAAAACTTCGATCAAACATCGATAGTAGATGATACAATCATTACAAACTAATGTGCTCAATATGTCAGAACCGATTACAAAGATACGAAAAGCCTCGGGTAAATTTGAACGGGTATATCTTCGTTGCAACGAATGGATGCAGACATTTTGGTAACCTCGAAGTGAAGGTTTCTTTGGTGATGAGGTAACTTTTCCGACCAATTATGAGCGACTATGTACACACAATTACAAACCTGTTTAGGGGAGGAAAAAATTCGCACCGGGGCACCGTGGACTACTACGATAAGTTTATCATTCGTTTGAGTTTCGTGCAGCCCTTCTAATGTCCTTTACTGTTTTCTGTTACTGTTTTTTAAATGTATTTATGTATGTATTTTAGATCCTCCTGCAAGCAGGAACTCGTGAAAGAGCCATCATTGGCTTATCAAAGCCGCAAGCTGATCGAAGTCAGTCTCTCAGATTCATATTTTAAAGTCCATGATTATGAATTGTCAATTTTTAACAACTCTGTAACTGGACGACATACATTACTCTTGGAGTGACTCGAACTCGGGACCTTATGATTGAAAGGCACCGGCGTTAACAACTGAGCTAACACTCTCTAAAAGGCTATCGTATTGCAGGGGCGTATCCAGGGGGGGGCGCAACAGGCGCGCGCCCCCCCTTTTGGCCGTCACCAAAAAAAAAAAAAATTAGCAAAAAAAAAAAAAAAA
>JAIPMN010007996.1:3219-38922 GCA_020650975.1 Apostichopus californicus
GCTTGCCCCCCCCCCCACCCCACCGTCACCAGTCTCCAGATTGCATTCAATTGTCATGTGATGGGTAAATAGTACGTTACCATGGAGTCATGATTCTTTGAAAATGTTAAGTGTTGTATAGACGCTATGGTGAACCATATAGGATATTGGAAATCTTAATATTTAAACTATTTTGTTTCGTAGTTTCTACTCTTTTTTTTCAAGAATATTTTGTCGAAAGTTCAACCTTTGCTATAAAAAAAAACATTCGACTGTTTTCTACTTTTCGACTTATTTCGACGTCGGTCTAGATTATTCTCATGATTTTTTGTTTGAGATAAAACACGTAGACGTAATTTCGAGAAAACTTTTATCGCAAATGTTATACATTATGTTGTGAAATTGTGTCTCTTGATGTCGAAAAATGCACTAAAAACTACACGACAGTAAGACTTAAATTTCGAGAAAATTGTCGAAAGTCTGCGAGACTTTGAGTGAAATGAATTGCTTGTCTGGGACACATTTTGATAATGCAAACTATTCAGCGGAATGATGCAGCCATTGCTGTGGGGTGTCTAGATGGCAAATGGGGAACCTAGGCGTGGAAGAAACATACTCCTGCAGATTAACCAATCATAGACCATTTTAGTGGCAAATGTGAATTCACGCCTGTGAATGGTACGTCAGCCCCCCCCCCCCCTCACGCCCCACCTCTAGTAGCACATACGTGGCTGCGCCAGTGGTGAAGTGTGGTACATCTAGGCTTAATGCAGATATATTTCTTCGCAATGTATGATAGGCTTCTTTCTCAATACTTGAACATGCGTTGTGGTAAACTGACGCAACACACCAATCTTGCCCCACAAAAACTTGCATGGATAAATTGAATATCGAAGTTTTCGTAATATAGATAGAATGTTTATTTGGTTAAATGAAAAAAAAGTAACATCACAGGCTGGACGTTTATAACTTGATAACGTACGGTAGCCTTGATTCGGTAGTTTAACCTCCTATCGAGCACACACGAAATATTTAACTTCATTAAGTTTGGCCCAGTCTTTCCAACCTAATTACATAAAGGAGGCCAACAGACAATTGTTATACAGACACGGCTCTTGAGGTTATCCTCAATTGACACGATTAACAAATAGCATGTTCTTTATACAAAGGAAGTTGCTCATTGCGTCACAAGTAATATGAATCCATTATGCATAAGTCAATCTAGCATTTTTTTTTGCATTGTTATCATTTTCATGGTATTTACGGTTTGAGTCACCGACATTGTATCTAAATTTGCTCGAAAGCTAAACAACATGGTAACCCATTCTCAAACATCTCCACAAAAATTTACTGCAACCCGCAAATCCTTCATTCTCAGAGTCATGCAATATTATTGCCTAATTTCATCCTCCTAGATATCTGGAAAAGAGTTTGAAGGGTCAGCGACCGTATACCCACTGAGAACAGCATACTTTGATGAAATCTTTACAAATGTTTACCATGTATGCTAATAAAATAAGGTCCGGCAAATTCTGACAATGTAGCCACTATTGGTATATGGTAAAGTACATTACAGCTCTCCGAGCGGTTCCTAATGCAGTCTTATCTTGTGGGCAGTTAGTGTTCCGCTAGAGCGAGTCTTAAAACCAACTCCACCCTTTCACACAAAGGAAACCTGTGGTAGTCAGTTTGATGAACAAAAAGGATGCAATAGTACTTCAAGAAAGCTGAGGATGAGATTAGAGAAGAAGAAGAAGCCACGCCAAAAGAACAGATTACACGATTTATGCAAACCAACCCTACATAGGACTACACGTTTGTCCTGCATGTATATATGTGAACTGTTTGACTTGTACTCCAAAGGGCGTTGAGTATACAATGTAATTCGAAGGTTGACACAATTTGCTAAATATACCAGAAAGTATGAGGTGTATGTACGTGATATCGTGGACTATTACATATAGATCCATATTGCCTAATACAAATTCTATACGACCTACGTCCAAAAGAAGGGTGGGGGAGGGGGTGGGGTGGGAGGGGGAGGGGAGGTTGGGAGGGGGATGTTGGGAGGGGGAGGTTGGGAAGGGGGTTATGGCGGGCATTTCTTTAAACGTAGGCATACAGGTGAGTGATGGAGTGGGATCTAACATAATTCTCCCTTTATCCCTGCATGTGTAACTGCTCCGCTGGTTTGTTTGTACATAAATACAGAGTTATGTTTCACCACTTGTTTTTTTTTTACCCACAGAGGCCGGTTGTACGAAGAGTCAGGTGGAAGAAATATCAGGTATGGTTTCGAATTGCACCTAAACTTGTTTTCTATGATATAGTATTAAAATATCCATGCCGAAACTCTCCAAATTAGTACTGCATGTTATGATAACATTTGTGCAACGCCATGTATGCGTATGCCAGGGTTCAATCTGAGCGAGCGTTGGGGGGGGGGGGGGTGAGGTCACAATGTTCGAGGGGCCTGGGCATGTATAACCTTGATTTGAGGGGTCAAACCGTAGAGTAAACACAAAACTTTCCGCCTGATGGAGTCTCTGACATTGTGCAATCCTTGGCCAGAAATTTCAGTGTTGAATTCATTTAAAGAAAAAAAACTTTCCTCATTACTCAACAACAGCGCACTTTTTACGCACCGTGCATTTTTTTGCAACTAAATGGCCCTTTCTGCTCTTACTTCATAGGCATTTCTTATAAGAGACCTGAACTTTGAGATTTTCACTTAGGTGGCGGGAGGGTGGTACACTTGTCCCATGTTCCCAGCTGTGTGATTGGTGATGATGATATGAGTGGGATGTCACTATTACAAACAAAATTGTCAACGAATCTCTGTCAGTCAGAACAGTTTTTTCATCCCTATTACTTCATGTGGGATAGTTTATGTTATATGTATGGTTTTCGCAGGAGCCGATGTTCCTACTTAAAAGGAACTGACGCCACTGGTATAATTTTAGCACTGCGCCCCCGGTGACCTCTCCCACAGGAACTATATAACATACCCAACAAACCGGACTTTTTGTGAATATGCTACACGGGGAGGGTACTGGGCCATCTGTGGTTTCCTTTTATTTCTGATGAAAAATGTTTTTTTTTGAATATCTAAATAGGCTTGGTAAACAGCATTATATCTTTTGAATCTCCTCCTCTCATAGATGTTAATATTATGTTTATATGAGGGAGATAGTTCTCCAAAACATACTTAGTTCGTGATTCTTCCACAGACAACATACCTGGGCGTGATGTGATGCATCCCGGGTCATGGTTTAGACTATATGATTAGGTCTATTAAAAACGAAAGGTGTTTATGTGGGATTGAAAAAAATTGATAACAACATTTAAAAATTGTCGTCACCCAGTCACTATCCGGTATAGGGTTTAAGTAATATGTACAAACGTCACGTTTGTACTGCAAACTGCACATACGTGTTATTGTTGCAACAAATCGGTATTTGCCCGTTAAATAATCTATACGTTTAGACTGTTTAGTCCACCAAAAATGGTACCAGAAACGATCAAAGTCTGTTTAACTTCAAAGTGGTATTTCAAATAATATTCGATTTGAAATTTGTTCGTTGTAAAAGTTCAGCACTATTAGTAGTTTAACAGCGACTTGGATGAACTATGTAAAATGACTATACTCTATAGGCTAGCATGATTATAGTCATTCCAAACTCAAGACGATAAGCGATGACAACATATCGTCGAAAGGTCAACTTTTCGACTACTCAAGGTGACAGAAAGTTCGATGTCCTTGAAAAAGCAATGTGTCATGTAACGTGTGGGAGTCCTGTGCAGCCACTTCAAATGCGATGAAACCATATATAGTTTCAGTTACATTGATTGCTGTATCCCGTTTTAAATCCCCATCTTTTGCATTGACTAAATCAATGATATTTCGATATTAAGATAGCATCACAACAGGGCTTGTTCATTGTTTTGACTATAGCGGCATGACCGCTTTTCACTTTACAGAATGAAGATCATCATTGTTGAACATTTCTCAGTTTCGCAATATTTCTTAATATAGCGCCAAATACCAAAAGGCTCTAGGCGCTTTACAAAACCGCAAACAAATAGAAACCAAAAAGACAGAGAAATCAAAGGAATAAAAAGTCTAGAAAAAACATAAACGAATCGTACGAATCACTTACTTACTGATAGTTTCAATACTTCGAAGCCTATATTAGGCTGTCTAATCCATTATATGCCAGGCATATTGGGCAAAACAATAGAGGCTATTGACCACGTGACCGTTTAAATCTTACATGAATTACCGGCTTCGGCTATGTTATTTATTTATCAAAATTTGTTAGTTGCAAATTTGTTAAACTTGTTGACCTTTGTTAGTTGACCTTGATCCTGACCTTATGAGGTCACAGAAGCCCGATATCTTATGTCCGGGCACGTAGACACAAGTTTGAAGTTCAATGGCCCTATGGTTTAGGAGTAGGTTTCGAAACGCTTGTTGCACAACCCAAGTTTGACATTTAACCTCATTTGATCACGTGACCTTTGCCGTTTTACATCAATGTGCTGTTAACCTACAGAACAGGCTGATATCCCACATTATGTTTGCTGTTTTGGTTATTTGAAACTTGGCCTCTGAATTTTGATCGTATGACGTCATAACACACGGGGCATTACATCTACTACCAAAGCACACATATCAACCATGACAGTGCAGTATATCAACCTTGTGGTTTGGAGGAGTCGTGGCATTGTCTTGAGCGTATATATACTCACATACATACTCTCACACACATTTAACTTACGCGTTACGTCACCTAGTACCTGGCCACAATGTAACTCCCACCACCTATTCCTATATCACCATGATGAACCTAGTATGTATATAGTTTTGCCACATTAAACGTCTGCGGATGAGCTCAAAATCTAGTTATGGCGCATGCAGTTTCATCTACAGAGTGGTACGTAGAAAACACATCTTGTCGATGACTTTGCACACATTCCAAAACGGTGAAAATCTGAAAATAAACGTTTCAAAATATCAGTTATCATTTTAAGGAACTGTCAATACATGTTTGTTAAGTTTTTGTGACCTTAAAGCAGGTGTCATGCAAAATCATAGAAATTGGTACATCAATTTCTATGTGCAAAACGGATTTGCAATACGTGTCAGTCGAAAAGATGTTATGTCCTGTCTACACGTCCGTATTTATCTGTACGCATGATTTTCATTTGCACATGAAAACTAGTATACTGTATCCGATCGGTTGATCATGAATCCATGATGTGGAATAAGCGCGGCGTCGGTATTACAAAAAATAAAGATGGAATATCTTAGTTAGCCCTACTACTATACTACTACCAGTGCAGAGAGTTGACCAGTTCTGTGATAAATATGGTAGCAGCCTTCAACCTTCACAATATTTTAGTCATATTGCCCGAATACTTACCCTTAGCCTAACTTCAGCAAGTACTCAACGATTGCGACTCAATATCTAACGTTATTTAACTGTCAGACTAGATATATAAATGTGCATAGCCTATATGATATAGTGTATACCGTTAGGCTGCCATACGTTGAGAGTTCATGTGATGGCTAGGTTAGACATTGGTTAACTGAGTCTGAATGGGTTAAGTCGGCCAAAATGGTACAAGAGGACATAAACGCCAACCGAGTTATGACTAAGTTATACTATAGACATAGTCGTAGGCTACTGAGTGAGAGTCAAGATTATGTAATATCAGTTTCGCCTGCATTATTCTGCATCAGGTATCGGAACATGGAAACTACACGAGATTTGAATTGACTGCCTCGTGGCATCTTATTAATCTTACTTCTTACGGGAGATAAGCAATTTGGGTTTCGGTGCAGTACAATTTACTGTTGGGTGTATTTTGAATGCCCCACAGCAGTGTATGTATTCCAACAAAATTTAATGTGAATACTGATCCTGTTTCACGCTTTATCGTCACTCTGATTGGCTAAGTAACTGCTGGACAAATAGTGGCAAGTTTAATATCTAATCAACCACATGATTATTTTCGAATGGCAATGGGTGGTGACAATTATTCACAATTTTATCATTTCATTTCCTTAGCTGAACCTTTACAGGCTACTGAAATTTCTTTTGTAAAAACGTCATAACAGAACATGGCGAGCAATTGTTATACAGTATGAACTTTGCTCAACTGTTCAGGAACTCCCTAAATATGATTATTTAATTGATTATGATAAAATGAATCCGAAAATGAAAATTGATCTGTCAGCTTTCTATCCATGAAAGTTTTCTTTTGAAGACATTGGTAAGCTAGTGCCAAAATTTGCCTGAAAACTGGAAGCATTCCAAACATTCTCAAACACGCACCTTTTCCTTCCTGCACTGATTCTGTAACATATCAGAATGGACAAAACTGAATTCATAAGAATGACATCATAGTTTTAATCAAGATATCATTCATCCTGAACTTACAATCAAATGGCTTTCTTTCTTTGCCATGACACCATCATATACATTCTGTTGTGTTGATGACATAAAACACTGTTTAAATAGTTTTAAAAAATCCACTTCTACCCCTTTTAGTCTTGCCAAGGTATGATGGGTAATGAGTTATGGTACAAAAAAACCATCCTAAGTCTCAAAAGGAACCATTTCATCCAAACAAAGAATGCTCAGATGTTAAGTTACCCCCTTATTTCACACTTACTGGTTTCACACTTACTGATTAGGCCTACAATGAGGGTCTATATAATGTTCTCATCAAGGAAGTGGAAATTACAAAGCTACAAGACCTGCACATCATTAACACTGAAAGTAAACTCTATAAGACATACACATATATGGTCAAAAATGGTCTCCACTTAAATTCAAGCCTACAAAGGAATGTTTTTTTCCTCTCTGTGGGCTGACACCCCGAATGTGAAGCATGAAAAATGGAAATGTAAGATAGCTCATAATCTATAATAATTTTTTTTTTTTTGGAAGATGATTAAGCGCCCACAAGTATGTGGGAGAAGGACGCAAGGGCTTAATGTGTTACAAATTTCTCGTCAGGTGGCTTCCAAATCAAATTTGGAATGTTTTCAATTTAGAAAATAATTTTCAGATGGGAAAATCTTAGATTGCTCGTGGATGAAAACCCACCTTACTATAACTCGGTTGGGGATCACCCCCCGATTGCTAAGCCTCATTGCTTCAAATTCTACCTCCTTTATCCACTTTGCCACATAATAGCATATTATTAATAATATTAATAATAATATCATTAATAATAATAACAAGGTGCTTGATATAGCGGAGAAATATAAAAAAAGCCCTCGAGGCGCTTTCAAAAAAGAAAACAACCTGCAAACATAACTCTTTTCCGGACATGATTTCATTCAGGGACTTTTCAAATCTCTCTCAGTCCGAAATTCCCGGATGGTTTTCTTAAATGGAGATGTTTATTTGAAATGTGTGTCTGCCTGAGTAGTAGTAAACTAAACCCTTCCTTTTCTTTCCAGATGGTGTGAAACTGACTGCACATGCTACGAGTAATTCATCTATAGAGGTTGAATGGATTTCCTTACATTCAACAACCATACTAACACCGTCCATTGTGTATGAGGAAGTTTATTCACACAGCGGTTTGCTGAACGTGAAGAAAAATTCAGAAGATGGTCTCGTTAGTCCAGTAGTCATCCCCAATCTTCTGTCAAACACCTTATATGAAATAAATTTTTATGGTCTTTTTGGATCAAATCTGGTAGCAATTACCCTCTTCGTGACTACAGGTAAGATCGTTTTTATGCTTTTTTTTTTTCTTGTGAAAAAAATATTTTGAGCATAGTGAGCTGTGTTTTAATTTCAGCAGTCTTCCCTTTTAGTTCCAAATTTCTATGTAAGTGTGATTTGTTTGAAACCTTACATTTAAAAATAAAATGGAAAAGTTCTATTTTCCCAGTCAGTTTTCCATTATTCATCTCATTTGTCTTAGTAGTGGTCTTGATCTTTACCAACCAAGCTCCTAATACATAGATTGTACAGTCACATCACCCTGTAATGTATTAATATACTGTATTGAAAAGCTCTACATGTACATTTTATGAAACACATGAATAATTTAAAAAGCAAATTACATTTATTTAGTGTATATATAAATATATAAATGAATAAATAAATAAATATATATATAAATATATAG
This sequence comes from Apostichopus californicus, assembly GCA_020650975.1. Taxonomy (NCBI): domain Eukaryota; kingdom Metazoa; phylum Echinodermata; class Holothuroidea; order Aspidochirotida; family Stichopodidae; genus Apostichopus; species Apostichopus californicus. The sequence continues at coordinate 11,356 of JAIPMN010007996.1, forward strand.
ATACATACATATATACATACATATATATATATATATCTATAGATATATATATTTCACAAATTGACATATTCAATGCACTGTTTCTTCATTATATATATTGTTCACAAATTGACACATTCAATATTCAATGCACTGTTTCTTCATTGAGACTTTTGAATTGTCTAATTTCATTCGTGGTCAATGATGACTGAAGGAAATTATTTATGGTGAACACTACAGCAAACTAGATTGGATAATTTTTTGTGGTAGTTTTAGTTTAGTGGTAACTGAGAAAAATCAAACCAACGTTTAAAGGAACAATGGCACCCTTTTTGGATTCTGCAATATTCTCAATCTGCCTAATGTGTTCAGTATATCTCTCAAGAAAGCGGACTATGTTGAAAATTTGTCCAACTCTTAAAACTGGATTAAGCACTACTTGCTTGGTCAATTTATTTTAGCAACAATAGAGTTATGAGTAAAGAAAGAAAAAAACACAATAATTCATAAATTTATATATTTTGCATTTGCTTAGTGAACATGATCATGACCAATAACATAAACACTGAAATCAAGAATTTCTTGACTGAGCCAGTTTGCATTGTTATACAGGTTTTGAATATCTTTAATAAGTGATTGGTGTATCCATGACAAAATAAATGTGATTGAACTTTTTATTCTGTCCTCAGATGAATGCCAAGATAATGCAGCCATTTTATCCAGACAGAGGAGAGAAGGTAATAATGAACCCCTCTTTCAAAGCTTTTTGAAAATTAATCCCATTTTTGGTCACATAAGGCTCTTTATTATTTGTTTGGGGTGGGTGTGTTGGGGGTGGGTGGGGGATGAGCTATAGAGATGATGGAATCTTGTGTATCAGCACAAGCTGTAATTATTTCTGCAATCTACATTGTTTTGTTTAAATTTGACTTTGATTTGAAGGATTCAAATTGCAACCATTGTTGGAATGAAACTTTCATTTCTCTTCCATTCCTGATCTTTCTAGATATATTTTTTTAATACTTTCTTATTTCTTTTTGATTTTGTTTCTTCTGTTGCTTCTTATGCTTTGTGACCTATATGCGTACATTTCAACAGAGAAAACCGACATACATACCTTTGAAAGAAGTTTTAATGCATGGCAAGGGATACAGAGACTCCCATTAATGCAACTTTGTAAACACACTGTACATAGGTCCGTGTTCCATTGGCCATTCCAAGTTTTGAAGGTCCTCTTTGTGTGATAAACCAACATGCAGTTAGATACATGTACGTCACAGACAATCAGCTGACAATGACAAAAGGGAAAACGTAAAGCCTACTTGTGAACAGCAATAAATTAGTTACTTTATTTGTTTTTGCTTTGTTCAATTTCTTTTAACTTCTTACATCACAAAAGAAAGGTCAGGCTGTCAGTCTTTCCCAAACTCCATTTTGCATAAAATTTACTCTTGTGTTAGAGACGTATGTACTAAGTGTTTCCGTCCTGTAGCTCTATAATCTAAAGTATTACCTATCACAATAATCAAGAGGATCACACAATTTAATTTCGGAGAAAACCAACATTATTGATGACTTTTGATGATCATATTAAATATTTTAGTCAGTCTGTGTAATTTATTTCTGCTACCTACATTGATTTGTTCAAATTTGACTTTTGATTTGAAGGATTCAATTTGAAAGATTGAATTTGAGAGTACTCCCTTTAAGAAAATTGAACATAAGTTGATAACCAAGTAGATTCTGTTTCATTTGCTGTCACAAACCGAAGGTGAAGTTCTCCTCAGAACAGTGGGTAAACATTTTCAACAACTTACTTTTACTATTAGGAGTTAAAAAATTGACATAAATGTAAAGGAATTAAAACAATATTTACTCTTGCCATCATCACTTTTATACTAGCTATTTAGTGGCAAGAAATGGCTATAGAAGAGAATATTCTTCATCTCGACTACAACAAAAATAGACTGTCCCGACTTTCTTAGTTTATAGACAACACAACGTCAGGACATTCTTAAATTTAACAAAAACCAACCTGTCGAAATTCTGATGAGATTGAAATCAAGGGACTAGTCGACCTATCTTGAATTTTTTAAAATTGAGTGAAATATCATTTGATATTCACGAGAGAGGTATGCTTATAAAGATGAAAGCTCTTGAATATGCAGGAATAATTTTAGTACTCAAATTTTGTATAGCCATTCTTTTATACGAAATAATATGGTTCCTGTGTTCCAAAAGGGCTTTAAATCTTTGCATGCCTCTGCTAGAACTGAATTTATATGAATGGTGACAAAAATTGATGATGATCAGAATCATGCATGCCTCTCTCCCTCCCCCCTCCCCTCCTCCCCAAGGAGTCTTTCTGTGCAATGAAACAGAAAGCTAATTAATACTCCTATTAATTTGCCAAAAGTGCAGAATACAGTTGCTTAAGAATTCCTTTGTTTATATAGCTGCAATTTTGATTGAATCGCCGAACTTAATTGAATTGTTATAGTTATTTTTATATATCTTGTATGAACTAACCTTTTTGTATAGTTTTAAATATTGTATATTATTACTCCTATTATAAATATTTTTATATATTTATACTGGAAATATTTAACTTGAAATTGTATAGCAATTTTCCCCCCACACCGTATAAATTATACCCTGATCTGCATTGTGTTACTCCTCTCTTACCGGTCTCCGTCTTATTACTAAATGACTGGAATGTGCTAGCACTGCAACCCTCCCAGTCCAGTCCCCCCCTTACACCTCTGGGGCACCTGCCCACTTGTCTATTCCAGTCTGCCATTCAGAAGACCAGAAGTTTCTGGCTGCAAAGTTCTTTTCACTCTTGTTTGTTGTATTTTGATGTTTGTACTCCATGAAGCAGTCGAGAATGCCACAACACCAATGCCAGAGTACAGCACCGATGCTCCTTCTACACTAGAGGAGACGACGGCGGTGGAAGGGTCCACTCTCGGTGAATTTACTACTATGGATATGATGACTACTGCTGATACACTAGCAACTGTATGTAAGTACCGGAACACCCCCCCCCCCCCACAATTAACAGCTGCAGCTCTGGTTTGGTCGTCAGATATGGGGCAGGGCAGGTGGGGTTGGGCAATGCTTCGGTACTGCTAGAGAGAACAGTGCACCAGACACGATATCGTGGGAAACACTAAAAAGGGATAGTTTTGTCAAAGAGATGTTCGGTAAAGGTATGTTGAACAACTCACCAAGTGTTTTCCAAATTGACTTGATCATTAAGCCCCATGTAAATTTTTAGTCCGTTTTGGATAGGCTTTTTTATTATAAATAAAGAGTCACTTTCAGCTGTGAGTTTGAAAATGCTTACTGTTTATAGTTTGTTCTGAAACCCCGGCCTATGGCTTGAAAATGAATTTGAGAGGAAGAAGAACTGCACTGGATTGACAAACCACTACCCGTTGTAGCTCAATATTTTATAGGTCATTTTCACTTTTGTCATCTAAATTTTTTGTTTTCATGTATGAAAGAGAAGAAACAACTTCATTGTAAATGATCAGGTGAGACTAAGTAAGGATTGGTTACATGCAACTGGATGGAAAATAGTTTAAAGCATTGGTAACGAATGTGGCAATAGATGCCAGACCTGAGATTGGTGGCAACCGGATTCTGGATGATTTGTGCTGAAGTGTGAACTGGTTGATTTAGAAGATCGAACACGGAGAAAAGAGCAGCTGGTATAATTACTGGAGCGTTATCAATTTCTTTGAGAAATGCTTTTTTCTTAACAGATTTTACCGGTGCAGTATTTGGAGATCCACATTACCAAACATTCGACGGCAGGCGATATGACTTCCATGGCAGCTGCGAGTACAAGTTATCTGCTGATTGCTTATCTGATGTATCGGTATTTGAAGTTAAAGCTCAAAACGGTGTCGTCCCGGGAACGAATGTAGCCGTCACCACGGGCGTGACGATTGTTCTCGGAGACACGGTAAGTAGATTCAGCCGAAGCAAAACCGGTGTGATAGGTGTGACAGTTACTATGCTAAATTCCACGCATCGGGTAGCCCGAAGAAGTCAGTAGAACAGCGTTGAAAATGGAATGAAAAGTCTGTAAAAGTATGTAGTTTCGATAAGTGTCTATGCTGTATTTTTTCTTACTAACTATCAGTTAATGTGCTTTTAGTTGCAATCAAATCCAATTGAATGTGCAATTAAACTGCATCGATCCCCAGGGACGTACATATCGAGTGATTTATCGAAGGTTATTAGAAATTGTTGGGTCGCCACTAGCCAATGGGCTGATAATTAACTGTGTGTAGCCAAGGAAAAATTTTGGGAAGCAGGGTGTAAGATTAGAGAAAAAAATGGACTGGAAGGCAAATTCCACACTGATATGCACACAGTATGATCTCAGTTTATCTTCCCCTCACCAAGGTATCCTAGTAAGAGGAGAAAAGGTAGAAAAGAGGGAAGTGTTTCTAGTCAAAATGAGCTAGAAAGTTTAATCTGGTGACAGTCGAGCTGTGTTTTTAACAATTTTTACATACAGAAGTATTCAGTAGTTGTCGTTAACATGCTACATACGTGTGACATGCTACATACGTGGATGGGTTTGCTACAAAGCTCGCAACAAACTGTCAAACAATCACTGCACATGCACCCTAGTTGACATTTTTGTCCCTAGTTGACCTAGTTGACATTTTCCAGTCAGGTTGACATAAGATCTCCGATTTTCCTTTCACCAGATGAAAGCTTACTACTTAAAAGGATTAGCTTCATACTCCAAGGATTAGCTTAATTCCTTTATGAATGAAGATAAGCTCCTGCACTCCTAGTGAGATATGCATTTTCCTGGTTGACAGAGGCTTTCATTAGATGAAAGCTTAATACTTAAAGGATTAGCTTCATACTCGAAGGATTAGCTTAATACCTTCATGCATGAAGATTATCTACCTGCACTCCTAATGGAGCCATGCATTTTCCTGGTTGACAGAGGCAACTTGTCGAAACCGAGATAAACGCAAATTGTCATTCACTCTGTTCCTTGTCATGCGTTGACCATTATTGTTCTGAGATCCTGCTCGCCCATTTACCAACAGGTCATCGAAATGCGAAATGATGGAGATGTTATAGTAGATGGCGTGACTGTGACTGTACCCATGTTTGTACCTGGAGTGGCTTTCCTAACTCGATCAGGAAGTTTTGTGGTAAGCTGCTTAGTTCTACTTCCCCCTCCACGCGACAACTCAATTGGTTGCCGTTAAAAAATACCTTCTGGTGTAGTTTTCTTGTGTAGATCTCTGCAAAAAACTATGAGGCTTGAACTAAAAATTGTTCCGGAAAACTTTTCCGAGCTTGCCGATAGAGAATGATTAATGAGTTATTTGCATTACTGTCAAGTCCGTAGTACGGACTGGTTTTTTATGCATATTTTGAGCATTGATGCAGAGGTGCGGGGGGGGGGAGGGGGAATCTCGTGGGTTGAGGCTCAGTCCTTACAAAATATCCTCAAAGTTTGCGGACCTCTGGTGTAGAACGTTGCCGAAAGTAACTGGAGTGGAAAATATATAAATGTCGATGTTTACTATTTGGATGCTCTGTAGGAGGTGCCACAGTGTACCCAGCTAGTTGATAGTCAATATCATAGAGGCTGCAAGGATTTTTGTCTCAGAAATAATATAGAAAGTTAATGTCAGCATCTTCATTAAAGTGCAAAATAGCCCACTTTTGGCGTAAAATAAAGATTTCCTGGAACAAGGGACATGACAAGTGGACAAAAGTGGTGAAACTTTAGGGGAACACTTGGGTGTAATTGCAGACCACTTGGCATATTTTATTCTATGATTTATACTCCTTTCGAGGTATAGGACAAATCATGAACGTAGCAACATAGTTGCAACACGTTTGCTTTAGGTTTACTTCCTTTTTAGCTTATTTTTGCTTTCAAAAACGTGTCTAAAGAGTGGTTCACTGGTTGATTGCTTCTAAGCATTAATAAAGAATTGTTAGTGGCTGAGAGTAGTTTTACTCTACTAGGTGTTACAAAAAGTGTTATCCTTTGCGACTGGTTTCTCCTGACTTTTGGGAAAGTTGGGTAATAAATATATTGAAATACTGTATATCTAGTCTGCATAATTGTGTTTTATTTTTCATGAAGTGTGTCAAATCTCTGTCACCGTATAGTGTAATATGTTTCCTTGTGATATGGTCCAAGTCCTGTATGCCAGGATTCTAGAAGCTCACTTTTTTAACTATTTTGTATCTGGATTCTAATTTTCTTCATATCACAGGTTGTGCAGACAACATCTGGCGTCTTTGTCAAGTACGATCAAATATCGTACTTTAGTGTTCATCTTGATTCCAGTTTCTCCGGAAGAACTTGCGGTCTCTTAGGAAACTTCAACATGTTTGCGTTAGATGACTTTACAGGTGCCTCTGGGACTGTGGTGAGTCATCCTTTAGCCCCCCCACCCTCCACCCCACCCCCATCCCAGCCCCCTCCCCCTTAAGTGTATCAATTAGATCTCAAAAACTAACCAAAGATTGATTTGATAGCAAAGGTTCCAGATCAAAGCTATGGTTCATGCCATTCTGCAGTAGATCCAGGCAGGGAGCCTGCCGGGGTGGGGGGGGGGTGGGAGGAGTAGCCCCGTTTCCTGACTTTTTCACTAAAATGCAAATATCAATATTCAAACCAAGCTACACTTTAGCATCATTTGTGTGCTTGTGAGCATTTCTTATACTTTACCAATATTTGCTCATGTACCATTATTTTGGTAGTGGGCACCTCTTCTGAGAAATCCTAGATCCGAAAAGAGTTGTTAGTTTTGAAGTCATGAGGCAATTATAGACTCAATTCCCCGCTTTGGCAATCATAAATTGTCGCCGACTACCACCATGATGTCAGTCACTATAATGTACAAAAATATTATGCAACGAAAGGACACTCAGTATTAAAATAGCTGTTTGTGATTGCTCGGAAAATTAACTGCAAGTTCACCCGAAACTAGCAAATATCGCTCAAGAAAGATTGCATTCGTTCACCATCCCATACAGTTTTTCTTAGATATGCTCAAGTAGTTAGTTCTTGATGATTGTTAGATAGATGTGCTCAAGTAGTTAGTTCTTGATGATTTAATTTCAGAGATTCATTCATAAAGTTAGGTAAATCGTGTACAATTATTGTAACTTCGGCTAACAGTAGGGAATAATTTATTGGTTCAACATTTTGTGTAGCAATTGTTTTCTCTGTACAAACATAAGTGTTATGCATCATAATTTGAATTTTATGTAACCATTTGTTCATTGCATTCATGATACCAGATAAATCATTTAAATATATATATATATATGTATATATATATACATATATATATATATCAGTTCTAGAAGGTCTATATAAGGTATTTGGGTTGTATATATAAAGTCTAGAATGCACAGCTACTGTTTCAAATTTTTTACAGCAATCCATTCAAAACTTTGGGAACAGTTACATAACCAATCCAGCATTATGTAACGATATAGCTGCACCGGTTACAGACCCTTGTTTGACAGCTACATCTTTGGAAACCGGCCAGGCTGATCAATTATGCAGTATACTGCAGGATACAAGTGGTAATTACTTTAACTATTACAAATCTTACAAAGAGAAGTCTTATCCATCCAGAAAACAAACTGTTTCACATACATGTAATAACCAAATATCCACTGAAGTATTGAACCAGGCTACCTTATTTTGTGTGAACAGTATATTGGCACATGTAACAATAACCAGTTAATCATGAAAGATAAATAGCTCCATTACTTTAACTCCATTTATTAGACTAGGAAACATTGGTTTTGATGGCTGTTATATATACATATATATCAGTGATGTTGATTTTGTAATGGGCCTTTGTGAGATGTTTACATTATAGATGTGTTGTGGTTATGATATGCAACTAACTGCATAACCAGTCCAGTTTTCCCATCTGAATTGGTTTATACCAACAAAGTTTTTTCCATTTTGTTGACTGGCTACCCATCTAACACAACACTTTTGTTCACATTTCTGTGTTGAAACTTGGCAAACTGCTTTTATCCTGCAAAAGGCCCGTATGGGTAAAGTTTATGGAACTTTTAGATGGTGTGACATTGCTACCCTTTGTAGGTGCTTCATCAGAGGCAGACGGAAAATGAATGGAAGTTGTTTTAAATAATTAAGCTATCACACTTTAGTACCACCATCTTAATGAATTAATGTTGAAACATTGCATACTTTTACCGAAATTTCGTTCACCAGGAGCATTCGGTGATTGTGTCAATTCTATGAGCACCATCGCCGATACCTACTACTCCAACTGCCGGAACGACGTCTGTGCGTCTTCGCCAGATGAAACAAACGCATGTTCGGTCATCCTGGCCTTTGCTCTGTTTTGTCAAGAGAATGGCTTCAGCATTCAGACTTGGAGGAGTGCATCAGTCTGTCGTAAGTGATCACTGCTCTTCAACCAAGTCACGACTCACTTCTCGGGCTTCTCCCTTTATATGCCCTGAGGCAAACCATCTTTGCCCCTGCAAGCCTTTCTTCGATTATGGAGGGCAGTTTTTTTCAGATTGTCGATTGCGCTTCCATGCTCGACTGTTATGTGAATATATAGATGGTGTTGAATGCATTTGTGGTTGATATTTTAGATAAAAAAAAATATATATTTTGGGTAATCATCACCAACTGTTTGGAAATGTCTAGATTTGCTTGAAAGTGCTTAATAAACTCTGCAACGGGTACTTGTACCGGCACCGACCATAATCAATGATACGGTTCGATATTTCATTTGAGTGCTGGCTTTAGCAAGTTTAAAAAAGATACTGTTTCAAAGAATGGATCACTCTACTAAGATATATAACAACAAAATAATGGTATTAAACAAAAGAAATTTGTATGTGGTGGATGGGCTCTTTCACTGTTTATTATGAATAGGCTATGTAACTAATATTAAAAGAGTTCCTTTAATAGGAAAAGCAGAAAAATGAAGTTGTTAAAAAATGCCAAGATGAGGCACCATGAATGCACTCTGTTCATTAAGTGATGTGCTGTCTTTGTTGAATTTGTTCAATGTTTGATAGTACCGGCCACTTTTAGCAGCACTAAAAAAAAAAATCTAAAAAAAAACTGAACGGTATCAGTTTATTGTTGATACAATCTGATGCTCTCAGCATATTTAATAAATCTGCCTTATTGAATCATTTGACAAAGTGAAAGAATGATCTTTTTGTTTTTTTGTGATTATGTACATAATTGATGTTTTTTCTTGTGTTTTTTTTGCATTCGCGTGTCTGGTGAAATAATAGCTATAACATGTGGTGCAGATTCAACCTATAACCTCAACGGTGATCCCTGCTCAGAATCGTGTACCAGTTTACTGGATCCAACTGTTTTGACGGGATGCAACTCTACAGGTTCAGTGGAAGGTTGTCAGTGTGATGGGGGATTTGTAGTAGAGGGAGCTGATTGCGTCAGTCCAAACACATGCGGCTGTATCAAGGATGGCTTTTATGCTCCGGTAAGTTTCCAAGTTTAGCAGGTGAATTAATCCTCATTTCTTGGCAGGATTTAATGTTCATTTCAACCTGGGCTTAGTCTATATGACACATGAAGTGTGTGGGTCGATAGGTGAAAGTTTGAAATTAATGTCTCTGGCTGGCATCTTCACCTCAATTGTTCTCGCAGTCAATGAAAAGTGAGTACCTGGAAGAACTTTTCTTTTAGCCGTCTACTTGACAATCAGTTTTTTTTTTGTGAAGCTTCTTCCCATAAGAAGTTTTGCTTGCCAATAAATATCAGAAATTTTTATTTATATTTTAAAGGCATTGAAGATTCGCCCCAAACCACGTGCCGCGCTCTGAAAAAGTTAACCTTCCGTTGCTTGCAAGTGAAGATTTCTGCTTGTCGCTACAAAATGCAGACAGTAATGAAACGTGGTACCTTGTTAGCTTTAGCTGGACCTGAGATGTCCATCGCTGTACCGTTTGTACACTGTGCTGTGGGTATTGACCGCAGCTGTATGTACTGACTGTACACTAGTGTCTAATTACCGAAGGTAGCAAGCTGTGTGTGTATTTTCTGGGATCGATGGTGGTGTCTAACACTTCTGTTACACCTCGTTTGAAATTAGGTCAGATTACAGGCATTAGACGTTTCTTTTTGCGCGAGTCTTCACACCCTTTAAGACTATAGCATCCTACCGATTAATGTTGATTCTGACTTTGGAAGGTTCTTTGTTTTGTTTCTAGGTTGGGTTGGTCTTCCAGACACAGGCGTGTACCTTAGAATGCACATGCAACGGATACGACGATCTTACGTGCGTCAACGTGAGCTGCGATGTCAATGCTGTGTGCGAACCTACTGGATGTGTGTGCATGGAAGGTTACGAAGGAGATGGATTCACCTGTCAAGGTCAGTTCCCGTGAACCTTGACAATGTTATTACCCGTTGCCTCCTCCCAGTAGGCACTGTCTCCTCCCTGAAACTCTGTTGAATGATGATCCAAACATGTTCATCCCGTCAAGATTCTTGCGACTGCAGTCATCAATGCACAGAATGATGATGGTTGCTTGAAAAAGCTACCCAGTCTGTAGGATATTCTTATACCAAGACGGTCACAACTAAATGTGCTCCCTATAAACTAGTTCCTTGTTTTATCTTGTAAAACACTCGCAAAAGAAAAAGACATTCTCAGGTATTTCGGGTACTCTATTGCAAAGGTCTGTTTAGAACAAGACTTTATCTGCCAAGGTATGTAAACTAGTAAATCTGTTATCTGTGATTGTTTATGCCGACTGACTCGATTTTTCAGATGAGGTTGAAGAGATCTGTTTCGCAAACTAGTAAATCTGTCCTGATATATGTTGTCAAAAGACTCACAAAAAGAGAAAATATTATTTTCGATTTTTTGTTGTTGTTTGTATATTCCATTACAGCGGTCTGTTTAGAACAAGAGTTTACCTGTGCAGATGGTACATGTATCGGCAAATCTTTAATCTGTGACCTTTACCCTGACTGTCCAGATTTCTCGGATGAGTTTGAAGACCTCTGCTGTCGTAAGTATACACCTACCTCAACCAAACTAACTCCTCTTAACAGTAGGATAACCGTAATAAGTTGTATGGTCTTCCTGCACACATGAGGGGATGCTTACGTGTCCGTAGTTACTGTATAGACTACACTGATCTTTGTTTGGACATACCAAGAGGAAGGTACGTGGAGTGGATGAAAGCAGTGACACCTAGCATCTCAGATGTTGTTGGTTTGAGGCCTGGTAAAGTAAAGGGCTTGCTTTTTTTTTTCCAGGGGGAATACAGTTTTCCGGCTGAATCGGTATGAAAATCCAAAACCCCTAAGATTGTAAACATTTTTTTAGAAATATTTTATGTCCTCAATTGTTATTTGAAGATAATCAATCTACTTAGTATTCGTACTCTACAGCTCTAGATCACTAGTGTAACAATAAAAATAAAAATAGAAAAAATCATTGTAGGGCTGGCTTTGCAGGCAGAACTGATTTTTTATCACACTGTCCATTGTGATAGCAGGGAATAATTGATCCCAGCATCTTATCCAATTGCAAAAAAAAAAACAAAAAAAAAAACTGAAAAAAATTGTATTGCAGTTTTCCGCACACTGGAGCTGTAGCCGTTTATACGAGACCACATTCTGAGCATCAAACTGAATTTGAACTCTTATTTTTGAATAAATTTTTTTGATTTTTTTTTTTTTTATGTTATTTTTTTATTTCTTTTTATTTGAATTATTACACCTGGATAGTAGAATTAAGATGAGTCAGTGGAAGACATTTTTTCCTCCACGAACTTCAGAAAGTGAATTTTTTTTTCTTCTCCTGTACAGCTACGCCGTCTGATGATGCACACTGTCCCCTACCATTCCATTTTCGGTGTCCAGCGGATGGACGTTACATTCCCGTATCTTATCTCTGCGACAGCTACGATTATGATTGCAGCGATAACTACGATGAATCTACAGCTCTCTGCTCCGGTGAGATGATCCTTTTGCTCGGCTTTCTGTTTATCCAAGCCAGGAGAAGACGTGACTTGCCCAAATTTTTAGTTCAGAAAAATTGGAATATGAGTTTGAAAAACAAAATAGCCCAGAAGTAGATTACAAGTCTTGCAAAGAAAATCTAACAAATTTTCTTAGTTCTTTGAAAACTGCAGAATGTGCATTTATTTATTTATTTTAAAGTTTTCTTCTCATTTTATTGTTCATGAAAGCCTACTTTCCCACCATATTTATCTAGTGTGGTACCATCACTGCTCACTTACAGGGTTTAAAGTTTGTAGTTTACTCAAATCAGTAAATCAGAACTTGTTTTGCTTAACTGATTGTTATTTAGAAAGTGTTTCAATGATATTTCGCTGCAGGTGACGTCTACTAGATGACATCTATGAGATGTCATCTATTATTAGATGTCATCTATTATTAGATGTCATCTATTATTAGATGTCATCTATTATTAGATGTCATCTATTATTAGATGTCATCTCTTAGATGTCATCTATTATTAGATGTATGTATGTATATTAGATCCTCCTGCAAGCAGGAACTCGCGAAGAAGCCTCATTGGCTTATCAAAGCCGCAAGCTGACCGAAGTCAGTCTCTTACATTCATATTTAACGTCCATGATTATGAATTGTCAGCAACTCTGTAACTGGACAACATACATTAATCTTGGAGTGACTCGAACCGGCCACCTTATGATTGGAAGGCACTGGCGTTAACCACTGAGCTAACACTCCACTAACATGTGCTAACATATCTGTTATTAGATGTCATCTATTATTGCAAAGAAAATGCTAAACATTTGTTACAATGGATGATATATTTATATCTTTACAGAAAGAGATTCTAACTCACTGATTTCCAAGAATGTAAATCTTAGGCTATAACATCTAGGATTCTAAAGAGAAACTATATCTTTTTGAAGTAACTCAAGCAAAGAATATTTTATTACCAAGTTGAAAAGCAATCTTTTCCCGCGGTGTAAACGAGCATTCTGTCCGCTTTTGTTTCAGATTTGTGTTATCCGCCGCCAAACATGGCCTACGGTTATCACTCTCCCGTCTTGAATTTCTACATGACCAACGACACCATTACATTCTTTTGTTATTCGGACTACACGCTGGTAGGAACCAACCCTAGAACCTGCAATGGCTTCGACTTCGGGAATGAACCATTTCCAATGTGCTACAGTAAGTGGTTTATTGTTCATTCTTCTTATTGCTCCCATCTCTTTTATGAATCATGAAATTTCTAATGATATCCAAAAGCTGCGTAATGAATCATTTACTTCCCATCGAGTTTAGAACTGTTAGTTAGAATAGGAAAAGACACTTTGAAGGTGGCAATAAACAACTTGATTGATTTTGCTGCCCACAACCGGCATAGCACTTTTATATTACTCAGATATGGTCAGGGGTGGCAGAGCCCAAGGAGGGGGTGGGGGCAGGGGATGTCCATGTTTTTGTGAAGAATCTCAAGTGCCGTTCTGGTAAAAAAAAGTACCTTTTTTTGTCATCTTTTCATTTTTGTAACTAAACAGTGTCCTTTTGTTGAAAAAGAAAATTTTACCAAAATACTGTGATCTTTTGTTGAAAAATCTATCAAAATGTGACCTTATGTTGAAAACTTTCAAATTCTGGAATCTGTTGTACAGAATGCTCAGATGATTCATTTCTGTCAGAAAGGATTTGAGGTAACTGTGTGGCATTGACACTCAAATCAAAGTCACATATATCCCCACTGCCCTGTGAGGTTTGTGACCTTCTCTGTTGCCCATGGATACGGTCACCTGTTTATCGTTACTTCCTCCACCGCTTTAAAAGAGAAGATTGGTTTCACCAAGAAAATACAAACTGTAAAACAAACCAAAAATTAAAAAGAGATTATTACATAAATGGTGGTACTATATGACTTCACATATTGGATGTTGCCTTTGAATCAACAATGACATTGCACAGTGACAATATCTGAACTCACTTACTTGACTTTGAACCAGTGAATATCTGTGCCTATGTGGTACAAGATCTTCCTGAGCACTTTGGGGGGGGGGGGGAGCTTGTGTTCATCGCCTGCTTTTTGTATCATGTAAGATATATTATCATGTTTTTGTTGATATTTAAAGTGTTTCTAAGAAAGAAGAAAAAACCTGGATGCTATGCCGTCTTGGTAAAGTATCTTTTTGAAATCCAATTGACGATGAATTCTCGTTTTCTCCTTTCGTCTTCCCCAGAGAATTGCGACTTGCCCGTAGCACCACAGTTTGGCACTCTGAACAGCACCGATAACACCCAGGGTGCTGTGATCGGTGTCGTGTGTGATGCCAATTACGAAGCAGTCACCCCTGGTTCATTCCTCATCTGTAACAATGGAACTCTAGAGGGTACTCTGTCAACATGTCAATGTGAGTTACTATGCTCCCCCCCCAACACCCACCCTCTCTCTCAAACCCATTCCAATTAGCATTTACACAGTGCTGTACCTCTTATCACTAGTAGTGTCACCAACACCAGAAATCTCAAATACGTTTGATATAAACATAGTGCAAGGATCAAGCTCATATGCTAAATTTCATCTCCTTAATGTTTGGCATATTTAACATACCATTGTTGCTGGTATCTAACCCACCCCTCCCCCCCCCACCATCTCTACCCATCCTGTAACTCTTTAACCTGATGCGTTTTTTCGTTGCCAGTGATTAACTTGTGTCTGTCTGATCCATGTGAGAATGATGGCACCTGTTCCAATAACATTGGGTTCTTCACCTGCACCTGTTCTGCTGGATGGACTGGATCCACATGTAGCCAAGGTGAGTATCTCTTTCCTCTCTGTCGATAGCAATGTAGCCACTGTTTAAAAAAAAGAGTGAGGAATCTTATGGGGTGTGAAAAGACCAAGGGTTAAACTGTAAAAATATGCCAGTTCCACAAATTGATATTTCGATATTTCGAGTGATAAAAATTTGATAAAGTTATTCGTTTAAACAGCTAGTTCTTTTAATAGTAGAAACAATTATGATGTTATATTAACCTCACAAATGTGTATATGTAGAAGATTCCAAGAGTTGAATTTATGGGTAACAGTCAACCAGTGTTAAATATTTTGGTAAACTAAATATATTTTGTTTAGCATCAATAGAAGGTTCATTTATCAAGAATACTAAATCATCATCTGAGATGAAGTTGATCTGCATCAGTATTTTTGTTTGTTTATGCTAGCTGTTCTTCAGATAAAGTAGAGCTTCATAAAACATCCAATTGTAATTAGAAAAAGAAAGAAAGAGAACTACTTACAGAGTTGTTTCAAGTCACTTCATGTTAAGGTAGAGTCAAGTAATAATCAGTGATTTTCCTGTGTCGTAATCTGGAGTGACTACGTTATCTCTGTCGGGCAAAAGATTTCACTAGTTTGAGTCACTCTATTGTCTCCTTTGGGAAAAAGATTAAACTATGTCGAGTCACTCTATTAACTCTATTGGGAAAAAATTGAACTCATTTGAGTCACTCTATTATCTCTATCAGGAAAATATTGAACTCATTCTAGTCACTCTGTCATCTTTATGGGGGGGGGGAATATTATAGTCGTTTGAGTTACTCTATCATCTCCATTGGGAAAAAGATTGAACTAGGTCGAGTCACTCTATTATCTTTATCAGGAAAAAGATTGAACTCATTTGAGTCACTCTATGGTTCTATTGGGAAAAAGATTGAACTTGTTCGAGTCACTCTGTTATCTCTATCGGGAAAAGGATTGAACCAGTTTGAGTCACTCTATCATCTCTTTCAGGAAAATAATTGAATTCCTTTGAGTCCCTCTATTATCTCTATCAGCAAAAGATTTCACCCATTCGAGTAACTCTGTTATCTCTATCGGGAAAAGGATTGAACGAGTTTGAGTCACTCTATCATCTCTATCGGGAAAAAAATTGAGTCACTTCACTTTTGAAATTGAGTGACTCGAGTGATGACCTGTTACAGTAATGATTGTTTATTTATATTTAGATTACTTGCTGTTGAAATCAAATCAGATTTCATTCTCCAATTCATTGCCCCGAAATTTTTTCTGGAAGTCTTGAAACAATTGAGAGGTTTATAAGCATTTTATTTTCCCTTTTATTCTCTTTATTCAGATATTAATGAGTGCATGGGAATGAATGCTTGTGATCAAAATGCTACTTGTATCAACAACCCTGGATCCTATACCTGTGTATGTGATGACGGCTTCACTGGAGATGGGTTTTACTGCAGAGGTGAGAGTAGTATAGGATTATGTAAATAATTTTATGAATATACATTAGGCTTTGGACAACAGCAATACTCTCATAGTGGTTTCAGTGGAGAGCGTTTTTTGGAATCTGTAAATATTTTGATGAATATGCATTAGGCCTCAGACTAGCTGTAACTCTAATGATAGTTTCAATAGAGATGGGTTTTATAGAATTATGTAAATAAAGTGATGAATATTTATTAGGCTTCAGACTGTAGCTGTATCTGTCATGATGGTTTCCATATAGATGATTAATTGCAGACGTGAAAGTTTGATAGAATTATGTAAATTATTAATGCATAAATATGTGTTAGGGCTTCAGGCTGTATCTCCATCTCTCAATGATGATGGTTCATTTGAAAGATTGTATTCATCCTAGTGGTCACACTATCCAGTAAAGAGGTTATGTAAATAACTCCATCTCATTTTGCATGCATCAAATATAAATAAAAACAATTGCAGCCACGGAAGTGTTTAAAGGTCATTTGTTTCCCTGACTCCGTCTTTTCAGAAATTCGTCTGTTTGCATTCGGAGATGCCCAGGATGATGAGCGTCTTACCCTGACATCAGTGGAGGCGGACGGGCAGACTGGGGATGAAAGAGAACTGTTATCCAGGACATTTGTCCCACCCGCCGGATTCCCAATCGGCGATAACTTCTATTACAGTCTCTACGTGAGTTTATTCTAATTGGGCTTACATCTCGTAGAGTCCCCTCAAAAGTGGTACTCCTTTCCAGCTCGACTTTATGACCATCCTGTAATAATCGTGTATAGAATTTAGCATTCTAGTAGCATTTTTATGAATTTCATAATTTGTTACAGCAGCTATTTAACTATTTGGCCCCATGCAAACAGTTACCACATTCTAGGTAAGTCGAGCTTAGCCAGCGGGGATTTGCCCAGTGGTTTATCCGGTCGGAGCCTGCTCAAGTGTGGTGATATTATGATTTCCTTTTTAACGTTTTAGTTAAATATAATAATAATGATAATATATTATATAATAGTAATATTAATTATAATAGTTCTTTCTCCTGACCAAAGAGGAAATCTTGATAAAATTGCTTATGGAATCCCTAACATTTTGGGTCATTTGACCTGAAAGCTTTTACAACTGAAGTGCTGCATAAGCGATACCAGTACAGGTTTGAAGAACCAACATAAAGGACACAGCTGTCGTTGGTTTTCGCCACACATTTCTCTATATTTTGGAGTCAACGTTAACATAATTTTTTCTTTCTCTTGCAGTTTATGGACAATGGCATTGTTGTTTTCATAAATGAGAACGCCGAGAAATTTGGATTTCCATATCCCTACAGCAACGGTTATGACGGTACCCAAAAACTGGTGGCTGTCACACCATTTTGGACAGACAGTGATCTCGGTAATGACCAAGGAGAGGTTTACTATCAGGTATGGATCATCTGCAAAAGTTTAAAACAAGACCATTTTAGGCACCATATTTGGTCAAGTTTCAATGGATAAAAATGATGTGCCACGTACTGGTTCATTCTTAATTAGTACCATAATCTGGCAATATATTTATGATTAAATCCATTTTTGTTATGGGGTATAGCCTCTTGTTATTGCCCTTGGGCGAGCATTTCTGTTAATGGTGATAGAGGAATAACATTTTTGTTGCAAAAGTTTGAAATTCCTCATCATAATTTCATGGGGTACAGCTAGCATCACCTAGTTTGCATGGGGAGTTCCGATGTTAAATTATTTTATCGGGGTACATCATATGAAACAGTTGTATGAGGGAGAGCCTATCGACCTTTGTGTGGGATACAACATACCTTTTGCCTGGGACACACCATCTCAATGTTTGTTATGATGAAGCAGCATCCTAAGATATTTTCTATGGAAATACCACATGGGAAAAAAGAAAAATTTCCTTGTTATACATTGCTTTCTCCTGGACCCTTCACTGTTCCCTGGTAACAAAACAAGTTCTATCGGAAAAATATTGAGATGTTGGCTTGTTTTCCATAACAAATGTTATTTACGCTGTTGAATGTCGTATGATTACTACATGTTGACACTCATCTATTGCCATGGTTACATCTGCGTGAGATTTTGTTTTTATGCCTCTACTGACCACCGAGATGATAACATATTGATTTCCATAACGACTGAGATTCCTCTCTTTGCCTCCGCTTCTCGACAGGTGTACGAAAAGTCCGATAGTGCAACGACTGCCGTCAACGATATGTTAGAGGACGCCAACAGCCGTATCCGGGACTTTGATGCAGATCACCCACAATTCAATGCGACTTGGTTGTTGGTTATAACCTGGTTCGAGATACCATCCTTCACCACCACGACTAATGTGAGTGTATGACAATAATTGACCAGAGTGACTAAAATCATAACTCTGGGCAGAAATCAAGTGTATGTGTATGTGTGTCATAGTCGAATAAACATTCAGCCAAATCAGATGCATCTACTGTCTACATATATGTATATATGTAGATATATGTCTACATTTGTGTATATCCTCCTCCATTGTAGTATATTCCATACTGGCTTGTTGATCACACACAACCCTATCATGTGAGATATCACTTGTGAGATATCACTTGTGAGATATCACTTGTGAGATATCACTTGTGAGATATCACTTGTGAGATATCACTTGTGAGATATCACTTGTGAGATATCACTTGCACATAGTCGAATAAACATTCAGCCAAATCAGATGCATCTAATGTCTGCATATCTAGGTTAGTCTTGTGTATATCCTCCTCCATTGTAGTATGTTCCATACTGGGCTTGTTGATCACACACAACCCTATCATGTGAGCTATCACTCGCACAATTGCAAATGCGTATAAATTCAGCTCACGAGACCGTCTAAGTCAGACGGCATAATTTTGTTTGACTAAATCGATAGCCTACTTATTTGTTTGATGATACCTAAAGAATAGATAAATTTTGTTTAAATATCTTTCCCGTTTTTAAGTTCACAAATTTATGACATACTTATTGTTTTAACTAACTAAAATAATTCTTATTGTTTTGATATGTCATAAATAGTTAACGTTATTTGAAAATCATTACTTTTTATGCTATATTCCTTACGTTAGATACTTTGTTATATATTGCTCACAAACATCTTTATCTTATACCTGGTGGTTGAGCCTGCCTACGGAAAAACAGTCCTCCTTATATTCACTCGAGCATTAATAATTTGTTACTTGATAGCATAAACTACCCCAAATACTGCCATTAAGATTCATCCTTGAGGGCACCTAATTAATTAACCTGTCACCCGTATGATTGTAAACACAAGTGCAGATCTAATGGCTGAGCACTACGTTCCTGTGTGTGAGGACAAGTTAGACCACTGAAATAATACACTGTTTAATCAAGAATTTGTGCAGAGGAGCGTTCAGTATGGCTAGCATTACCAACTCGGGTAGATATTCAATCTCCCATGTTTTTGGCAAAAACAGGGGACTTGGGTGGTATTTGCTATAGGCAGGGAAGATCATAATGTAAGATAACATTTAGTTTACTGTTCCTCTAAGTCAGTGTCACAACTGTGCCATTGAGTGCACCGTTGTTCAGATCACGACACAGTTCAAATCTGTCAGCATCCTGTCATCTCACTACAATCGGGCACGCATATATCACATTTCAAATTCAACCTCTTCCTCGTTAATGTCACCCGGGCTTAAATTGTTCATGAAAAATGGTCTGATATGGCATAAAAATGAGCTTTGGAAAGAAAATATTTTGGTTTGCATATTTTACCCTCAGACGAAGTCTAAGTCAATATAGTAATAGCTATGGAGGTTTAGATAATGAGGTTTACTGCTGTTTAGAGTTTGCCTACAGTGTAAGTACGGAGGTAACTGACGCTATTTGAAACAAATTAAATGCTTTATATAATTTACCCCGCAGACAACCACATTCAATTCCAAGTCAAGATAATAGCTATGGAGGTTTAGATACTGAAGGTACAGTTTGCCTACGGTGTAGTTATGGAGGTAACTGACGCTATTTGAAACAAACAAATGGTTTATATAAATTCTCCCCCGCAGACAAACACATTCCAAGTTGGTCTAGTCACGGATGGCACTTTTGGTTTTGCAATCTTCAACTACGAAGAAGATCAGATGTTATGGAACGTCGCCGCCCTGGCTTCAAAAAATGTCATCATTGGATTCAACACCGGTTCCGGACAGTACGTCAACACGCACTTCCAAGATCCACCTTTCTCTACGATAGCCGACCAGTTCAGGCCGGATCAGTTTGTGGGGAACACTGGACTCGGGGGACGTTGGATCTACAGATTAGAGGCGAATAATGATACCACCATCAATCCAAAGAAATTCTGTCTAGACTGGTACGATGTTCAGCCGGCTCACCAAGACTGGAGTAGATTCCTGGGGACCTGCCCGTGCACATTCAGCCAGGCAGGTAACGACAGACGGCTCAGAAGTCCCGGGAGGAGAGGCGGTGCCGTGTCGCCAGTCAGTAACTCGTACAGACGTCTGAGCAAAGAAGTACTCGCCGAGATTGAGGAGCGACAGGGTAATGTTAAATTCTGTAAAAGTATGCTAGATACATATTGTCATATGCTTACTGATGACAAGACTGTATCAAATGTTTATCACTTCAGGACTGAGTGTTGCAATTTCTCTTTCTCCACATTTTCACCATTAATCTTGCAATTTCGTTTTACAGCAGCAGTCATTTAAAAAAAAGTTTTTTTTATATTTCTTTTTTTACAATGAATCTTGTAAAGGTTGATAGTGTGCACCATAATCATAACAGATTTTCAGTATTCAAGAAATATTTTGTTACTAATCAAAGCAAACATCTAGACAACAGCAGTGTTGTAAACCAGTTTCGACTCTATCCACTAAATTTCAAAACTCAAGTATTTCATACCTGCAGTTTGTAAAGTTTTCCCCTTAGAGATAATAATGGTTTCTCGAGTCAATGAATAGACTTGATTTTGGCAAATTACCGGCAGTGAATCAACTCCGCCTTAAAATAAAGTGACTATTTTCCATCTCTGGTCAACAACACTGTGACGTAAGTGAACATACTGCATATATCACAATCAGGGTGGAATTTGTTATTATCATTAAACGTAAAAGGCTACTTGCAGCTTGTTGCACCATTTTTGTGTTATTCAAGATAATCCGATGGGATATGTTTGTATGATCTCGCCCATAAAAAATCCGTCAGCAATCGTTTTTTGGAAAACAACAATAATTTTCATATCACATTATTAATGTCTTTGATCTCAAATTGAATATTCGCATTCTCTCCTTTCCAACACAGCCCAAGGATTATCCTTCTGTCTCCAGACAGCCATCTCGCCGAGCGGTAACGGCGCTGGAATGACCTGCTGTTACCGTAGCGACACTTCCTTAATTGAAGGTTACGGCACAACTTTGGAGAGCAGTTTCATCGAGCGATTCCAGTTTAGAATTGGGGTGGATAATAACCCTCTTCTCTTACTGAGCTATATACGTTAGTATCTATCATTTCCCTTCAATCCCTGGGAATTTCCGGTTTTCTGTTTTTACTTTTGGAAAATTTTATTTAGTGCTGATAGCCTGTCACAATTGCGAAAAAAATATTCCAAATGTTAGGTTCGTAATGGACGTTCTTAGAGTGATCTTGTTGTAAGTTAATCAACCGGTTGTCCAACGTAGAGTAACATCGATCAGTGAAGGATATTAACAATTATATCCTTTGGTAGTTAAACGTTGGTAAACGCTATGAAATTGCTTTTGAAATTGGGCACTGCTATTTCTCCTCATAGTCACTATTTCTTATAAATTCTCGTAAAATTTTTCAGCCCTCATTCCCATATTGCGAGTCATAGTGTTTTTTTGTTATGTGTCCCATTAAATATGTATTTGCCTTTATGTTGAGCTAAATCCCAGGCACACCCTACACAACAGAATTGAAAGGATTATTAACAGCAATATCTTCCTAAAATTAAAAACGGAACCGCCACACAGGATTAAGAAAAAAAGAGGTGTTGGTATTCAAATACCATTTTTACACAAATACTTTTTCAACTTGAAATGAAAGAACGAAAGTGTGTCCCCCTTAGCCCACCCATATCAAGAGTATTGACGAATGTGGTATGTTTAATTTTATCAGGCTTTATTTAAATAAATACCGTCTCAACAATTTTGAAGAAAAACTTTGGAGTATCTGAAAAAGAAACCTAATTGACACGACCCTTACAATTTTTTAATCCTAATCAGCTGTCAATTGAAGTTGAATTTTGTTGCGACGAAATATGAATCAATTGCTAAATAGCTTTGGTGTGTTTTTGAGGAAAAATAAGTCGGCACTGTTGTTTGGAAATGTAACCCCTAGGAACGAAACAGGACTTGTCCTCCATTTCAAGTTAAAGAATATTGTAAAATCATAAGGTTTTCATAAGTTAAGCCACCTATAAGAAAGAGAAGGAACTTCACATAATTAACCTTTAAACCTGAAGAGAATTCTGGGCAATAAACAGTATCAATAATGTTTACAAAGTGAATCAAAATCATCATCCACAGAGATTGTCATCAGCATTACTGTAAGATTTTGATCTCTTCATGCCACAAAATAAATTTGATGAGGAATTTAATACCACAAAACTACGGGCTTTTCAGAATGGTCAGAGTTAACAACTCAACACATACAATAAAAGGAAATGGGCCCAAAGGACAACCTTTTGCAATAAACGAGTAAAATTAAAACTAAACAAATATATATATTAAAAATAAATACATCAAACTATGATTAACAACCCCTTTTTTTACTATCGTAATGATTCATTCTCGTGTCGGTTTAATCGACAGTGGAGGATTACCTTCCCAGAGATTCCTGTTGTGGACTATCCAGGGATCCCTACTTTTGTGATCTTTACACCGAGAAGCGACCTGCTGGTTCTTGTACCGGTTACCTGCCCCCTAGAACAGGTCAGTACTGAAAAGGGATCTTTCATTGACAGACAATTAACTTAAAAAGAGAAAATATTCCACACTGTCAGTTGAAAACCCTTTTTCAACATTTTGCAGTTCCTAATTTGAAGGTATGGTTTGACTGAATGTAGCGTATTTTCATCGGCTTATCCCTTCGGTTCTTCCGGGGAGTTGATCACAGTAGGTGTTCTGTGATGTCACAGTAGGTGGTCTGTGATGTCACAGTAGGTGTTCTGTGATGTCATATCGTCTAACGTATTATTAAGAAACACAAAGACATACTGTTGAGATGACATAATTCACTCTGCTGTTGGGCATTGGACAAAATATCGCAAACATTTAAGAAAAATCATATCTTTAATACATTGCCCATATTTGGAAAGAGGAATTTAGGTAGAAGCATGTTCCTTTTAATTATTAAAGATTGAGGGTTGGTTACTAGCAAGTATATCACCGTTTGGGGGGTAAGAAGAAATGCTTTCTTAGAGTTTGCCCCGGGCTTTTTCACTGGCAGTTTTGAATCTGGTGGGAAGTGAAATGCTTTTATTGGGTCTCAACTAGCTGCCATAAGGAAAATACATTGGAATTGAGACATTGAGCCCCTCTTATATTGGGACCCTCTTCAGTGGGGGTTGGGGACCCTCTTAAATGGGGTACCAGGAAGAGTAAAGCTTTTGAAAGAGAAGAGAAAAGGTTGGCCTAGAATTGGGATTGAATCAGCGATCCCGTGATTGTAGTATAAATGCACTCTGCACTACAAACTGAGTTATCCAACTGGCGTTAGGTCTTGGTAGTCTCCAAATAAATATATCTTTGCCACAGAATTATGTTACTTTAAAGGCTACATTTTATAGGCTAAATTTAGGAAAATTCAGCATTCTACAATATCCCACATCAAGAAATTATTTTTTACATACATTGTGATGCAATTATAATTCTTTTCAGACTTGAATTTTGAATTCATGCTTTAAAAATTTCCAACAAAGTTTTTCAGTCACAAAAGAAACCTTACTTTTCTAGTTTGGCTAAGGTTAGAAAATTGCTGACAGTCCTGTCTGATCTACATTGTAAGGCATTCAACTCTTTAATAATAACAGCATGCAAAGATACTAAGTTTATGTCTCTTTTTTCATTCAAAGCTTGGATTATTGGTGATCCTCACTTCACGAGTCTGGATGGATACCAGTACACGTTCAACGGTCTTGGTGATTATCAAGTGGGACTGATATACGACGGACAGACTCTGGTTTACGAGATTCAGGGCCGTACTCAAAGAGTCGTGAATAAAGAGACAGGCGAGCTGGGACAGGCGACATTCTTTGATGGTTTTGCCATCAGGAAAGAAAATACAACGGTGAGAAGTTTATATTTGTCCCGAACAGTATCTGTTCTGGTTATGAAGGGTCTATGTAATAATTTTAAAATCAACTGAGAAGCTTGAAATATGTTAGCCCTCAATTCCAGTACCCTTGAAGTAAGTAACAGAGACAAAGGCTGGCTCCAGTAAATACAAGTCATACAGTTCTACAAAGCCAGTTTATATTTAACCCAAACAGTAACTGTGTTGGATTGAAGGGTGTGTATAATAATGTTAAAATCAACTGAAAAGCTTGAAATATGTTAGCCCTCAATTCCAGTACCCTTGAACTAAGCAACAGAGACAAAGGCTGGCTCCACCAAATAGAAGACGAAAAGTTCTGCAAAGCCATTATTTTTGAGAATTGCCTGCAAATCCTTACAGGCTATCAAGTACTTCATCATGAAGATGTCGATATATACAGTTGTACGTAGCATATCAACTCTCCTGAAGTAACCCATGTCATTTCAACTTGTGAATTAACACAAACATTGTCACAATGGATGCTGCCACACATATCGTAACTTTGCACCGGAGGAATTGAAGTCAATTGCCTAACGAAATCTGTACTTTTTCTTTGTCATTATCGACCATAATGGCACTCCTTAAAAACGTAATTATTCTCTTTCAGTAAGAACTAACAAATTTTATGTTCATTTGTATCTTGTGTTGTAACTTGCTTTATTCGTATTTGTAATCGTTTTAAATTTGCACAGCATTCTTTTCGCAGCCCTATCCTATTTAATTTTTTTTTCCAATGATGCAGGTTGATGTCATTGGTATTGAGGGTAAGCGCTATAGCAAAATAAATTTGACTGATGACATCAGAGGAAACAAATTGAAATTTATGTTTGCATGCAAAGCCACCATTGTTTACTTACATTACAATTAAACTTAGAATTTAACTTGTGAGTTTCATATCATCGATACTCTAGTTCATCCTAGTGAGATGGGTTTGTTTTTAACTCTCTTTGTTTACTTCATGAAGGTGCGACTAATTAGATATTGGAATCATTAATTAATGCAAGTCGTTGTTGAGAATGTTTTATTGTCTGTCTCTTCAGATCTCCTTCTTCCTCACATCAAACAATACCGACTTTTCCATCAACATCGATGACGTCGAGTTCAATAAAACGTCACTCTTGGAAGGTAAGTAGCTCTGTAAGAATATTTTAAAGGTAAAACTATTTTTGCTTTTGTCTTAGCAAGGAAAGAATCGTTTTTTTGTAATTTTTTTTGTTGTTTTTCGTTTTTTAATTTTCTCTTCTGTAGGAGATTTTCAGAACGACAATTTTCTATTAAGTGCCGCAGATGGCAATTTGACTACGATCTATGTGATTTGGAGAACACTAGCAGTGACGATAGAAGTCAGGTCTGGTCTCTTGGACATGCTGCTTCAGTTACCTGATCAGTTCAAAGGGGACAACACCAGAGGATTAATAGGTATGACAATAGTTTTTATCCGTGTAGTGTTTTTGCTGCTGGAAGAATTTTAAATCAGTTTCATACCAGGGTGAGGTCAGGAAGATGTGTTGTTTCTATTACTCGGAATGGAGGAGGAGGAGGGAGGAGGGATCCCTTGTTATTTCAAGATATAAACACACCTCCTCCAAATTTTTAATTTTCTCGATTCTATGCCCGATTTCGTTCCTTCACACACGTACCATGCAGTTTATCAGTTCTGGCTTAACCGATATATTAGTGAGGGTATCAGAGATTTTAAATTATCTCCTTTTTTTTCTTTTTCCTTTAAATATTATTTTGGTTATTTTCCCCCCCCCCCCTTTTATTTTTTTATTTTTTGAAGGCACAATTGATTATCATTACCACAGATTTTCTAATCAGACATTGAATTGTGCAATAATTTTATCTACCCCTTTAAGGATCTTTTTCCAGGGTTAAAAAACTCATCACAAGATAATTCTTGACTACAAAATGACTGTTAGTATGAATTTTATTTTTGATGAAATGAACTATAATTATACCTCAGAAACGTCTTCAACTTCCTTACAAAATGGCCAACATACTTGCACACCCTTGGACTAAAAAATAAAAAAATTTCATCCAGTTGGCTGCTCTATAGTGATTGCTAATTGGATAAAAAAAGCCAATTGCCAACTTGGTTTAACTTTAGGCCAGTATGGTTCTCTCATATTTTTGCCTTCCTTTGGCTAGCAACTAATTAGAGATACAAATTTTTTTTTTTATTTTTCTATTATTTTTATTATCATTATTTTTTTATTATTATTATTTTTTATTTACTTTTTTTATATTTATTTATTTATTTTATTTATTTTAATTTCTACAGGAGTTTGGAATGATGACATCACCGATGATTTCCTTCTTCCAAATGGCACTCTTCTCTCCCCCAGTGGTACTGCTGGAAATTACACAGATGAAGACTTCTTTCTATTTGGGGAGGAATGTAAGTGTGATTTAGTGTGTGGGCAAGATGCAGTGTGGGAGGGATGGAGGGGGGAAGGGGGGGGGGCAGGAATCAAGGTTATGGATCTCTCAAGAACAGTGCTGTCAATGCTGTACTACTCTTTTGCAAAATTTTGCTGTTTTTTTTTTAATTAATTACATGATGAGGTTTATTGGCAATTCAATCATCAATAGAGTCTTCATACGACAGACAGAGCTCAGTTTCAAATGTCAGATTGAATAAATAGAGAAATAATTGAATTGAATTGAAAATAAAATAATTGAATAAATAGATTCATAAAGAGAACAGATCATTATGTCTTAATCATACATCATCATAGACAGAGATCAATTAAAGGATAAACCCCGATCATATTTCAGATCTTTTCTAATTGACATAGAGAAGGATATGAAAATTGAAATTGAAAATGAAAATGAAAATGAAAATTAGAATTGAAATTAATTAACATGATATATAATACAGAGAGGCGTTGGGGGGGGGGGGGGGGGGGGGGGGGGGGGGGGGGGGGGGGGGGGGGGGGGGGGGGGGG
>JAIPMN010008003.1:0-17468 GCA_020650975.1 Apostichopus californicus
TGGAATTGGTTTTCCTGCATATGGCTTGGCAGGTGTGTGCATGTGTTGGTATGTACAGAGCATGCACGTGTTTTGCTGTATCATCATACCATATGATCATGCATATGATAATATATAGCTGTACTGTATGAGGTTAGTGCAGTAGTACTGTATTGTATTATTATACATCGGCCGTGATCTCTGCCTGGTACAGATATTCATAGCTGTGGTAATTGAAAGGTACAGTTAAAAATACATGTTGCAGAAGATTGAGTGGGTTTAGTCTGTACAGTATTCATAATCAGTTTCAGTGGACAGTATTATCATTACTGTTGTGCAGTGTGCAAACTTAGTCATTGGTATTGATATATATACTATACTGGTCATTAATATGAGCAGCATTGGTCAAGTATGAGCTATATAGTATGCTTGGTGTATCATACATTGCTGCCCATTGATGTATTGTTGCACCATGACCTTTCACATTAACTGTCTGGCCTTTGTATTCACTATTGTAATAAACTAGACCTGTTCTCCATGTGGATCTCATACCTGTACAGTATTCATAGTCAGTTTCAGTTTCAGTGGACAGTATTATTATTATTACTGTTGTGCAGTGGGCAAACTTAGACACTGGTATTGATATATATACTACACTGGTCATTAATATGAGCAGCATTGGTCAAGTATGAGCTATATAGTATACTTGGTGTATCATACATTGCTGCCATTGATGTATACATTGTTCCACCATGACCTTTCACATTAACTGTCCGGCCTTTGTATTCACTATTGTAATAAACAAGACCTGCTCTCCATGTGAATCTCATTTCTTTTTCTGTTTACCCACAGGCAAGGTTAAATAAACCAGCAGAAATTGCAAGACGAAATGAAAAGGTATTGTCCAATTTTCAACTTGATGTATTTTAAAAGTTTAAATACCAGCATTTAAATGTCTATATGAGAAGACTTATGTTTACTTTAAAAATATACTGCATGGACATTTTTTGCAGTGGTAGGGAGCACAAAGTACATGATATTAAATATAACATGGAATTTTCCCCACTTGTCATTCTGTGTGAACTGTATAGGGATCTTGAGGAAGCTACAGTACTATATACATATATACACATACTGTACTGTAGTATACATAACCAAGGTACACGCAAGTAGTCTCATTCACAATTAATTAGAGTTTCATTGTTTACTTAACATGAAAGGAGTCTCTGTAGTTTGTACTATGTCAAGAGTACATGTATGTGTGAAGTGTGTTCATGTGATAATATCTAGTCACATCTGAGAGCTTTATACAGACATAACGGTACATTGAGTGCAAGAACCCTACACAAGTTCATAGTGGTGGAAGTGGTCTGTTAAATAACTGAAGGTTATTTGAAACAGAGAACTCGAGCTGAAGGAGTTTCCAGCAAATTTATACTTCAATGGGTGTAAAAGTGAACTTGTTTGACATTGTTTGATGTTGAAGTATAATCTGATACCAAAAGGATACCAGATTATTGTTAGAACCTTTTCTATTTCGTTTATGGTGCTGTGGATCAAGCACTCAGACATCAGTTAGGATCTTTTACGATCCAGCTATTTATAAGCTCAACTCATTCTAGTCATATACAGTATGTGTGCCTCTATTAATAATTGAAGTAGACTCACTAGTAGTAATAAACATTGTGTAGTTGTTCAGTTCAATCTAACAGAGCCATATTGTCTGTATGTTTAGGCTAGGGTACAGTATAGATGCAGTAGTGGTGGCATTGAACTTCTATTTGAAGTGCTACAATTTTAAAAACATTTGTTTTTAAATATGAGGGTGTTTTTTAGGCCTCATAATAAGTGTAACAGTAGTTTTCTATTTTGGTCAAAGTAAAGTTAAATTGGGCTTTCCGAAAAAAGAAAGTGTTTACTCTGAGATTAGAAAATCAATCATTATTTAAGCTGTCATCTTTGGAATTGTTGTTACAGGCTTACAGCTAGACCATATTATTTGCCCTCAGTGAACTGGTCTTCCCTAGCTGATAAGGAATGACTCAAAACTGAACTTAGACATCTGAGAAGATGCGTGATGTATTTGTAGCATTAAAAAAATATTGTTTTTGAAAGGCACAGCAAGAGCAAGTCGCTAGTGATCAGTATGGTATCATAACTAACATTTCCTCTTGGCATTAGAGACCTGGGTGTTATGTTGAGGGGTTATTCAATATAACCTGTTAACCATTGCACGACAATAGTAAATTTCTTGTGACAAAGCCATCCATGGTTTGGCCCCAAGCTATAAATTTCGGCCCCCAAACTCTGGAACATTCTTCCCACCCACATTAGGAATGCCCCTACCATAGACAATTTTGAAAGTGTCTTAAAAACTTACTTATTCATGGGCTACCCTCATTGGACTTTGTCCATTATTCAGTCCATTAAAACCATATAAATACAATGTTGATTTATATACAACAGATCACATCTCAGAGCAAGCCTTGGTCCATTATTCAGTCCATTGAAACCATATAAATACAATGTTGGTTGATACACAACATATCACATCTCTGAGCAAGCCTTGGTCCATTATTCAGTCCATTGAAACCATATAAATACAGTGTTGGTTGATACACAACATATCTCATCTCTGAGCAAGCCTTGGTCCATTATTCAGTCCATTGAAACCATACAATTACAATGTCGGTTGATACACAACATATCACATCTCTGACCAAGCCTTGGTCCATTATTCAGTCCATTGAAACCATATAAATACAACGTTGGTTGATACAGTACAGTACACAACAGATAAGCCCATTGAAAGCATATTGGCACTGAAATTATTCAGCTTGCATCTAGGCAATGTTTGTTTGTAATATTAGTGTTAACAAACTGTATCCACGTATTGCATACTTTATAGCTTGGAAGCTATGCAGTAGATTATGTTGTGCTTGTTCAGACTAACTAGCTAATAATATGGACAAGGAAGCAGTGAATATTAAGACTAAAAGTACTATCAAAGTTTATCAGAGTGCCTCCAAAGGCTATTTTTATTTTTCACAAATTATTTGACTTGAAGATGATTTTAATATTGCTTAAGCAATAAAACAGATGGTATAGCATTTATCAGTGTTTGAGATAGACTGAGACTTGAGTATAAGTCTTGTGAAAGGTTCAGTTTGCTTTGCACTCATTGGAGATTATGCCGTGGCAACATGTAAGCAACTGAGATTGGGCATCAACTTTACCAAGCCATCTGAATATTACTCAAATATGAGACTGGGATTTTAAGAAGTCAAAAAGTCATTTGAAAGTTCATTCCAGTTAATCTAGACTTGACATTTAAATGAACTGTGAGGATCCACTCAGGTATTACACGATGTTCTCTTAACTCACTTTTCAAGATGCTAGGCAGTTAGCAATTCACTTCAATACAAAGCATATATGTACCAATGTCTCCTTTATGTTAAAAGCCCGAGGGCTGTTTGCGTCAGCCATTCAAAGTGAAATCCTCATGTTATTGTACCATTGAAATTGCTCTCATATAAACTTGGTGCAGCAAGATGGAGTGGCGCAGCGTATAGTATATAGCAGAGTATGAACACAGGCATATAAACCTGCCACGCTACAATCCTAGTGTTGTTTAGTAGCCACTAAAAACTCTATCCTATTTCTTTAGCTCACATAAATATGAAATGGCACAACATACAGTATATAGCAGAGTATGAACACAGGCATATAAACCTGCCAAGCTACAATCATAGTGTTGTTTACTAGCCACTGAAACATCTATTCTATTACCTTAGCTCACATAAATATGAAATGGCACAACATACAGTATATAGCAGAGTATGAACACAGGCATAGAAACCTGTCAAGCTACAATCCTAGTGTTGTTTACTAGCCACTGAAACATCTATTCTATTACCTTAGCTCACATAAATATGAAATGGCACAACATACAGTATATAGCAGAGTATGAACACAGGCTTATTAACTTGCCAAGCTACAATCCTAGTGTTATTTACTAGCCACTGAAACATCTATTCTATTACCTTAGCTCACATAAATATGAAATGGCACAACATACACTACAGTATATAGCAGAGTATGAACACAGGCTTATTAACTTGCCAAGCTACAATCCTAGTGTTATTTACTAGCCACTGAAACATCTATCCTTTTTACTTAGTCTCAAATAAATATGAAATGGCACAGCATACAGTACAGTATATAGCAGAGTATGAACACAGGCATAGAAACCTGCCAAGCTACAATCCTAGTGTTGTTTACTAGCCCCTGAAAAACCTATCCTATTTCCTTAGCTCACATAAATATGAAATAGCACAACATACAGTATATAGCAGAGTATGAACACAGGCATAGAAACCTGCCAAGCTACAATCCTAGTGTTGTTTACTAGCCACTGAAACATCTTTCCTATTTCTTTAGCTCACATGAAATGGCCCAGCATGTACAGTATGCACTAGTTTGAGTGCATCACTGTTCCTTCTTAATCTCCTGTAAGTTTACGACAGTTTACTTTTTGCTTACAGGTTGATGGAATTCTTCCCAGGACAAGGATAACCAGAAGTCAGGCATTAATGGTATGATATTATGCTAATTGGTTTCAAACATCTAAAGAGGTAATGTTCTCTATCTACTAAACTTCAAATGTCATCAGAGGTCAACAGTGGTCAAGGTCCGGAAACCTTGTAAACACATAACTCAAAAAGTACAGTGTGATGATTTCTTTATCCTTTTAGAAATTCCTACCATATTTGCATAATTTTGTGTGTTTCCAAATTCAAAGAAACAAACACATCGCTGTTTCTGATTCCTTATACTGAAAGCAAACGGACTGTAAGCAATGGCGATGGCATGCGTGTTCGTATGTGTATGTACAACCTTGGCTTGTATGTACAATAGCTCAAAAGTACATGATGGATGAACTTCACACTTGCTGTGTGGATCCACACCTTATTGAGTA
Source organism: Apostichopus californicus (assembly GCA_020650975.1). Lineage (NCBI taxonomy): Eukaryota > Metazoa > Echinodermata > Holothuroidea > Aspidochirotida > Stichopodidae > Apostichopus > Apostichopus californicus. Next base: position 4,958 of record JAIPMN010008003.1, read on the forward strand.
CAAGAACCCTATTGTTTTCTGTAGCGGTCAAGGTCATTAGAGGTCCACAAAGATGCAAAGCATTGTAAACACAACTCAAAAAGTACAGCTTGGATGAACTTCATGATTAGTATATGTGTATCCACCTTAGTAATTATAAGAAACCTATGGTTTTCTAGTCAAATGTCTTCAGAGGTCAACAGTGGTCAAGGTCCGGAAACCTTGTAAACACACAACTCAGAAAGTACAGCTTGGAAGAAATCAGTAGGTAGAGTGTGGATCCAGCTTAGTCCATACAAAACCAAGATTTTTTCTAAGGTCAAAGTTTGTTTGAAGTCAAATGAGGTCAAAGTCTGAAAATCTTGCAATGACAACCACCCCAAAAGTATTGCTTGCATAAGCTTCATACTTTTATGATATTTGATATTTGGAGCCACCTTTTAATACACATATACAAGGATAGTTATAAAATTCAGCCAGGAATTACAAATCCTGTTGTATTTCTGGTTCTCTTTGAGAAAAAGAAGCTTCAGAAGAGATGTTGATATTCTCTCAACATGTAAACTAGAATGTGGAGCATGAACTCTTGTGATTCATATACCAACTTCGATGTTTACTCTTATTTTAGTCAGTAATCCGATGTGATAGCCTCCTTTGAAACTTCATTAAATTTTGTTGCAACATCGTCACAAGCAGCAAATTAAGTCTCAGAAGTATTCTCTTTTAAATATTCCATCTATTTGGCCATTGTATCCAGTAGGATAACAACATTTAGTAAAAGTAACTTTGCAACACAGTCAATCCAAGTGTTCAAGTAAATTTTGGTATTAAAGTTGCACGGTCGGATGGACATCAGATTAAGTGTTATAGTACGAAGCAATTGAATTCTGGGATAAATGAAGAGCAAACTTGAGTATATATGTAAGACGCAATTCTTCACTGACTAATGTCAAGAAGTTCAGCAGCCATCCATACACCATAGCGAAGGACTAAAATACTTGATTTTCATCTCTTGCTAAAAACTACCAAAATATGGAATTAATGGAAATGTACTGTAATTTTATATTGGTTATAGCAAGCACCGATCATTAGTATACATTCATGTCAGATCTTAGTTGATTGCATAGTTGATGGAAATCATTCACATTTGTTCTTTCTTAGTGCAAGAAATCTGGACTGAGAAGCGCCGTGGGCAAACGATCCCCCGAAGAATGCATTTGGCTGCAGACCATCGCTTCATCCCCTGGAGAATCAAATAACAATTTGATAAAGGAGTCACTGAGGCCGATATCACCCGAAAGTGAATCGAATGGATCCAGTAGTGTGATGATCACCCCCACCTGCAGCCCGACCAGGGACGTGGCCGCTAAAGACGGACCGAGCGGCAGTCGCCATCGCAACATATCCAAGGATGATGGTTACCATGGTGACAGTGACTGTAACCTTGACAATGAGGATGAAGAGGATGATATGTTTCAGTGTGCCGACCTGGACTTAGACGAAATCGAGAAGCACTGAATAATATAAAGCAGTAGAATATCCATTTGATCAGGGTTTGGTATATTAGCTACAGTTTTTGTCAACATTTTAGACAACAGTCTCGTCAGAGTATTTATGGCTCTTTCGAAATTTGTAAAAACTTTTGGTGATGAAATAGTTTCAAAGGACTTAAAGTTGTGAAAAGACACTACACATTTGACTTTGTTGCTCTCGAGCAAAATGAAGCATTGAAATTTCTGTGTAAGGCTCTTGACTAAGTGAAAGAGATGAGACAGTCGTTGCCAAGGCTTTGTTTTCCAATTTTAAATATTCAGAGACAATGCAGTTTGGTGATAAAGTGTGAAGCTAACTTTTACTTTCACGATGAGTAGTTTTCTAAGCACCAAAGTCAGTATTAAATGAAAATTGTACTTCCAATCAGTTTGGTGGATGTGGGAGAAAATGTTGGTGAAGTTTGAGAAGATTGGTTTGCAGTGACCATGTTTTGATGGGTCACTTTAGATTGCACATTCGGAATTTCATGAATTCTTGTAAAACAAACTTTAACATTTGTCATAGCCATAGCTTTCTATTTTGATTTGTGAAATTATATTCATTGAAGTGGTTCGAGGTTGATTGTTTTATTTTCAAAAAAAATTCACTGAGTTTGCAGTGTGTTGTGAAGTCATCTAAGAATGATTTGACCTTTGTGAATTTAAAGAATGTACTTCATACATATGTTCAAAGTTATCTATTCAGTCAGAAACCACGGTATCAATTTTTAGAGTTTTAAGACTATTCGTATGCTACAATGGAGAATTAAACAGCCTGCTACTGATCATACAGACTGTAAGACCCTATCCAGACTCAGCTAATTTTTATCATCATTAACAGCTTATTTTTTATGTTAAATTCTGTGTTTGAGGGGGTCACGAGAACTGGTGTACTCAGGGATGTTGGTTGCATGTTAGGATGAATATATGTATCTGCTACATGGTAAACTATCAATGATTATTACGACCATTCTGTAGAACAATTACCATAACTCCCAATATTTAGGGACATTGTCATATTTTATGGCTTGTACTAAATGCTGATGACATGGAAAAATGTTTTAATATTTCAAAGAACAGGGGATTTGTATATTTTTTACTTCCACTGGTGTTATGCAATAAATTAGAAACAGGTCTGGCAATTATTTTGCATGTTAAGCAGCACTGAGGTATGCCCTAAGTGTAGCTTTGCGAGGAATGGATTTCAAGTGTAAGGATGTGATCAAAATGGTTCATACATTAACTGAAGAAGTTTGAGTGGCTGTTTAATGATTCTAATTAAACCATCACTTTTTGAGCAGTCATCGTAGCATAATGCCATACAATATACACTGTGCTCAATTTAACCTGTATCTTTGAAAATCAGATAGTTACTGTGTTTTTGCATTATAATTTTTTTGGATTTTGGAATTTGCAGTGATACAGTACTATAACTTGGACGTGTACAGTAAGATTGTGTTTCTTTGTTGGACTTCTTCTTTTATATGTACGTAGGTGGAATTTAGTCTCCACATTACAACAGCAAAAGATGTCTGTTTGATGATGTCATTTGTACATAAGAGGTGAAGTTCACATCTGCACATTACAACAGCAAGAGATGTCTGTTTGATGATCTTTTAAGTCAGTATGTGTAATGTATATGTCCATAAACAACAGCCAAACTTGTCTGTTTGCTGGTGTTAAATCAGTATGTGTAATGTACATCTCCACAGTACAACAGCACAAGATTTCTGTTTGCTGTTCTTTTAAATCAGTATGTGTAATGTACATCTCCACAATACAACAGCAATAGATGTCTGTTTGGTGGTGTTTAAATTCAGTAGGTGGATTGTATATTTCCACAATACAACAGCACAAGATATCTGTTTGCTGTTCTTTTAAATCAGTATGTGTAATGTGCATCTCCACAATTCAACAGCAAGAGATATCTGTTTGATAGTGTTTTAAATCAGTATGTGTAATGTACATCTCCACAATACAACCGCAAGAAATGTCTGTTTGGTGATGTTTTAAATCTCCACAATACAACAGCAAGGAATGTCTGTTTGTGATGTTTTAATTCAGTAGGTGGATTGTACATCTCCACAATACAACAGCAAAAGATGTCTGTTTGGTGGTGTTTTAATTCAGTATGTGTAATGTATATATCCACAACACAACAGCAAGAGATGTCTGTTTGCTGTTTTTTGATATCAGTAGGTGGATTGTATATCTCCACATTACAACAGCAAGAAATGTCTGTTTGGTGATGTTTTAATTCAGTAGGTGGAATGTATATCTCCACAATACAACAGCAAGAGATTTCTGTTTGATGATCTATTAAATCAATTTGTGGAATGTATATCTCTCAATACAACAGCATGAGTTGTCTTTGTGCTGTTCATTTAATCGCTTTTCGTATACATAAGTATTCGGAATGTATTTTCAACAGCAAGAGATGTCTGTTATTTGATATTATTTATACATTTAGTAGGTGGAATGTACACATGCATAGCACAACAGCTAGAGATGTCTGTTTGCTGTTCTTTTAATCGCTTTTTGTATACGTTAGTAGGTGGAATGTATGTTCCATAATACAACAGCAAGAGATGTCTGTTTGAATCTTACACATTGGTTGGTGGATTGTATGTTTCCATAATACAACAGCAAGAGATTTCTGTTTGAATCTTTGCATTGGTAGGTGGATTGTATATCTCCACAATACAACAGCAAGAGATGTCTGTTTTAAACTTACAACATTGGTAGGTGGATTGTATGTCTCCACAATACAACAGCAAGAGATGTCTGTTTGCTGTTCTTTTAATCGCTTTTCCTATTCGTAAGTAGCTGGAATGTATGTTTCCAGAATACAACACCAAGAGATGTCTGTTTGAATCTTACACATTGTTTGGTGGATTGTTTATCTCCACATTACAAAAGCTGAAGATGTCTGTTTGCTGATCTTATGCATCAGTACTGGAATGTATGTCTTCACATGGTCATATTAATATGTTAGTAGGTGGATTGTACTTCTCCATAATACAAACAGTTGGAAATGTCTGTTTGTTGATCTAGTGGCTGGTTTGTTTAGAATTTTATAATTTTTGTCAGGTGTCCTTATTCTGTTTTAAGGAAGGAAGGGAAAGGAATGTGGATAAGTGGGATGGGTTTTTTTTTTCTTGTCTTGTTGTTTATTTTGATTTATACCTATGAAGTTTGACATTGGAATAACACAAGAATAAATCAAAAGGTTTTTTTTTGTGGTAGCATAGGTTAGCAGTGAGTAGTATGATGTACAAATGGTTGGTACAAATAGGATTGTTACATAGTTGTGTGTATATGAACACTTGGTAAGATGTTTGAGGGGTTCGGATATGGACCGCCTCAGGAGTTAACATGCAGTGTTCTATTGTGTATCATCCATCTAGTAATTGTGTTGCTGTAATAGGTGATTCAGATCAGGTTCATCCTTCATTTAAATGAATTTAGACGTACAAATGAAATGTAGACAAAATAAAGGCAAATTCAGTTTGTGATATGAAATTGATTTGAGCTTGTCATAGTCTTTATATTGATGGTGATAATATCATATCATATTTGTAAGTGTCAGTTCCCATGCATGCAGTAGTGGGTTAGTATGTTAGAATGTTTCATATTAACTGTACATGTGACCTAATTGTTGTCAAATATGGCCTGACGATGAGGCAAAAGTTTACACATTACATTGTATCACAGACTTGTTTACTTTTGGTATAAGACATGTGACCTGATTCACAGAACAAATTAAGGGAGTCTTTGGTAGTAACCATCTGGTTGGTTTCTTATGCAGCAACTTTACCATATTGTTTCATGAAACCATTTAATACTCAGCATTCTGATATCGTCAGGACCTGCCAGTTACACTCCACAATACAACTGTTATTTTCCTTGCCCTGTGGCTTTGCATGATGGAATGGCATATCACATATCATTTCATGTTTCCTTTGGTTAAAAGCTGTGACAGTAAGTACAGGGTGGCCTATATATTGGCTGTATGTTGCATGTGCATCCATGCTTGGCAATAAGCTATGTTTATGTAAAACCTTTTTTACAGCTTCAAGCTGTAGTAGGTAAAGTCTTCTTCTTTTGTTGTCTCTATATAAGTGTAATGTGATGTGATGTGCAAAAGTCAGACCACATATTAATATATATATATAAATGCTAAAGTTACCAGCATTAGCTTAGTGAATGACATTTGAGTTTCAATACAGCAAAATTGAGCTGCCAAAATTTTAGCATTTTTTCCATTTCTGTTTGAAATTTGAAAGTTTTTCATTGAAATCAAAATCACTTTTTTTGAGTGTTTGCAATAGTGTTAGCAATAGTGATGTAGAGTTAATATTCACTGTTATTAGCTGTGTGTGCTTTTCGTTTGAAGTGTTAGCATGCGCTGGAATCAAGTCTGTCATTAAATGAAAATATGGAAGGTTGCAGTCTTTGTGGAATGTCTGTGTGTTTTTTGTGTTGTTTCTGGCTTCAAATTCTTGCATGCTTCTCTTCATCCCTTTATGCTCACATTACAAACTACTCCTAGCCTGCAAGAGGTCTTGGTGGATGAAAAATTGTAAATCAATAATGTTATCGAGTTACTAATTCAGCATCGCATGTCAGAAACTGGAAGTGCGAAAGGATCACTAGGAAATTCCAACTGAAGCCAAAATATATCTCCAATCAAGCTCCACTGTTGGGATCTTCTACATGTATCTGAGACTTCAACCTTTTATAACAACCGAAGGCAGTATGTTCCTAAGAAATGCCAACTGAAGCCAAAATACGTCTCCAATCACGCTCTCACTGTTGGGATGTTCTTCATGTATATGAGGCATCAACCTTTTATAACAACCGTAGGCAGTATGTTCTAAGAAATTCCAACTGAAGCCAAAATATGTCTCCAATCAAACTCTCACTGTTGGGATGTTCTTCATGTATCTGAGACATCAACCTTTTATAACAACCGAATGGCAGTATCTTCCTAAGACATTCCAACTGAAGCCAAAATATGTCTCCAATCACGCTCTCACTGTTGGGATGTTCTTCATGTATCTGAGATAAACCTTTATAGATGACTTTAGGCACAAAATTAATGTTGATATGTTGTATAAGGTTAACAACCACTGCTATCAGTCTATGTTGTAATTTGATAACACCTTTAAATTTTGACAGAAATGACCCTCTAAACAGCTGAGGTTCATAAGTTAAACTGACTGGACTTATCAGTCAAATATACACCCAATCAGTTCCTCAGATGCAACACAATGCTCAACGGCACAACAATACTTTGGCCTCAAATGCCATGTTTACAATGTGGACAAATGGTATTGAACTGCATCGTCCATGCAAGGGTGCTCTGTTTGTAATATGAAGATAAATGAACTTTTATTTATTATTCATTGTTTTTGTTACTAGAATTCATAAAACAATGGAGTTTCATTGACATTTTAGATCTGTGCTTTTTCACTTAAACTTTGACATATCAAGACTAAAATTCTGCCTGTCATCCTTTAACCAACAACTGAAGCCAGCACAGTGGCATAGTCAGAAGGGGAAGTGAGCAGAGTGGCCCACCACAAAGACTTTTGGGAAAGGCATAACAAAAAATGTCATGAAAGTCGTAGTAGACATGGACAAGATTTAAGGTTTTCAAAACAAATGTTGTTATAGTGATGGAAATGATAACACCAGTTTGCATTTAAGCCCTGAGCCAGTAGTCCCCAATTACACCCCCTGTCTCCATTCCCAACCCCTTGAACTCTGTCTTCCTAAATTGGTTAATTTGTAGTCCTTAGTTTAATTGTCTTAGATGGCTTGAACATGGGCATTTAAACCAAGCTCTGTCTTGAGCAAACTCCTCCTTTTAGACTATATATGAAATTAAATAACTAAGTCAGGTCATGATGACTCATAAATCTTCATCTGCTGTGTGGAGAACTGCGTAAAATATGGTGATGGCGGCTAGCTCTATGCTCTTACCAATCACGTTGCCTTTCAGAAGATATTTTAAGAATGTTGCTGGTTCCTTTCCAGTGGTATCCACAGATTCCAGCCCACACATTATCCTAACCGATTGATGTTTGCAAAAATTAGTTTGTTAACATTTAAATGCATATTAGAACCACAAATAGATGGTTCATTGCAATTTTAAATAATCTGCTGAGTCGATGAAACATACACAAATTAGCTGTTAAATACACAATTAATATTTAAGAAATTTTGTGACAAAATCATTTGTTTTATAACCAGGGTCGTACATTCACATTTATTCACGAGAGCTGTTGATCGATATCCAGACCGACTTTGCCTTTTGCTGAAAGATCCAGCACTGATGGAGAGTAGGCCTATTGCTGTTTAGAAAAGGCCATTTGCTTTGATATTCAAACTATCGTATTTACTGTTTTGTTCATGCATCCACTAGCAATTACTGCTGGACATAATCACAATTCGTGGGGAAGGGTGGCAACTTCGCCTTATTATCGAAGCGCCTGCATGGAAAGGTACTGATAATTCATAAAAATAAAACAAATGTTAATTCAAATTATGCCAACAGCAGCACACATGTATTTTTTCGATTGGTACTAAACAGCTTTTGGAAAATTTATGTCATAATTATCTAATACATTAATTAACATATTTGCGAGATAAATTAACACTGTACTACGAAAGGAATGTTTGGAAAATTTGAGCATTTTTAACAGTAGGAAAGAATGGAAGTAAACTTGATAAGCTCGTACAGTGACACCTATACGGGAATACAAATTATGTACATAACCAATCTATCTTGATGAAAGTTATAATACAATTTGCCGTACTTCGCGTTCCATGTATGTGACCGTCTGAATTCTCATTTTTTTTATGAACTAGAAAATGGCGGCGGTTGTTTACAGTCGCTAAGGACTTGTGGATTTGGAAGATCTACGGTCATAATGTCCAAGAGACGTCCTAACTCAGCCAGAAAGGCTATTTCTTACCAGTATTTCTCAACTTTTGTCAGGTATCTCATTCCGGAACTTGACTCGTACTGATACACAGATAACTGTAATTGAGCGTATAACATTAGGCCTAATGTTAACCTATTGTTAGCCTAACGTCATTATCACCGAAATAATATAAATGATAGGTCTACTCTACCTAGGCCTAGGCTAGGTATCGCATGTCCTGGAATTCAGATTAAACTCCTTCCAGATGGGAAAACCCAACCCGATTAAAGTCATTTTAAGACATTTGCAGATGCGAATGCCTAATACAATTCACAAAAATTGTTAGCCTAATGTCATTATCACCGAAATAATATAAATGATAGGTCTACTCTACCTAGGCCTAGGCTAGGTATCGCATGTCCTGGAATTCAGATTAAACTCCTTCCAGATGGGAAAACCCAACCCGATTAAAGTCATTTTAAGACATTTGCAGATGCGAATGCCTAATACAATTCACAAAAATATTCAATGTCACAAGCTAGGCTAGGAGTAGGCTAGGAGGTGTCACCAAAGAAGATAAGATTCAATTCAGAAACTGACAGTGACACACATGACATTCATCATGATATTATTGAAATAATGAATGGAACTTTAAATTCAAACATGAGTAATTAATATGAACAAAATGACTGGTGATGGGTGATATAAAGTCAGGTAGTAGCCTAGACTAGTAGCATGGACACTTCTAATTCCGGACACCTAAGCCTTAAAACACCCCAAAACTATATCTTCTGGTATAAATCACCTGAAAATATACTGGATATGGTGGGAGAAGTGTGTTATATTACGATACACGGCCAAACTTTCTTTCCTGCAAACTGTTTTCACGTTGTTGTCCAAGAAGATTCTTGTGATTGTGGAACTGGTATTTCTTTGCTAGAGTATTGCTAATTTTCGGACACACAGTCCCACAGTGTGGCGCTGGTGATAAAATTGGTGGCGCAGTTGCTCTTTCAGTAATTATAACAGACTTCATAGATCTCCGTCATTTTATTGACAAATATGTAAGTATTTACTTGCACACGGGTCATTTCGTACTTTTTGGTGAAATTTGGCTCTTCCTGTAGGTTGTCATGGTGAAATCGTGCATTTCTTAGGGGTGTCCGAAATTCGCAGTGTTCCGAAATTAGCAATACTGACTATAGGAGTAGTATTATTATTGTAGCCAATAAGGCAACGTTTTTTATCGCCATTACTTTTAAGGGCCTAGAATATCATGATTAGTGTGGCCAGCCATTTTTGAAATGCACTTCTGGCCAAATGCACTGACTACACTACTAATTAACCTTAGAGATAGTACACACACCTCTGGGAATTTTAAAGATGAAATCACAGAAATGTGTGTAATTTCTCAAGTGCATTTGGCCGAAAGTTAAAAAATGGCCACACTAAACCATGGTCTCATTGTTTAGGGTACATATAATTCTTCCTGATTCACTGAAAATTTGACCAATAAAGAACTTGATATAGCCTAGGATTAGCTAACATAAGTATGAGTAACATTGTAACGCCTGCATCCAACGAGTAGGCCTAATGTTATAATTTTTGGTACAGACTGCAGCATGCAGTGGCAAAATCGTCAAAAACACGCCTCACTCATGTAAACATGTTCTCACCTTAATTTAATGTTTGGTTTGTGACATTAAACATTTCATTGCTCATTGGAGACCCACAAATTCATATGAATTTTGCCTGTTTTTCTCTGATCAATAACAACCAGTTCATCCTGTTATGAGAGCCATGCTTTTAGTTCTCAATGTTTGATTGGCTGATACAGACTCATCTGTGCATAATACAATAAAATGAGTTTACATAGAATAATTAGTTAAGATGACACAATGAGTGAAGATAACATACTTTAGATGGCATAATCACTTTAGATCACATTGTTACTTTAAATGTCACAATGACCTTAGGCAACATAATGACTTCAGAAGGCATAATGGTGACTTTTAATTATGGTGTAGTAAACTACACTACTACAATATTATATTACCTTTGTTTTATGAAATGAACAGTTGCAGTCGGTTGGGGTCTGTACAGTCTCTTCTAAGAGATCCTGCCTCTGAAAAAGATGTGAAGGGTCCAGATGCTGTGCTATGCATCCTTGGAATTGATAGCAGGTTAGTGCAGACTTAGTCTATTCTTTTGCTCCTTACTATATTCCTAAGTGTATTCTGTAATATGATGACCTACTTTTGATATGCCCATCTACATGCCATACTCGGTGCTCCCTGTACGCACTGATACACTGTAATATGATACTTACCTGTTGTACATATATGTGGCTTCTGCTTCTGTTACTCTTACCGCCTTGCCCTCCTAGAGAGTACATCATTAATAAATATACCATTCCTGTTCTATCATAGAAGAAGCATTTTATCTTATTTGGATTCTCGACTACTTCGGGTGGATCGATAACATTACATATTCATGTACAATTCTTTGTGTGATCTTTGTAACTGTTTTAACTTTTGCCAATTTGTTCGAAATCTCAACCATGAAATCTCACTTTGACCAGGCTAGGCTATTGCAGACCTCATCAGTGGAATGCTTTGAGAACATCTGATGTGAAACACCATTGTGCAGTTTAACTGGGTGGATTAGGTGGGTGGGTGGGTCGGCAAAGGGAGATAGGTTTAGTGTTAGGATTAAAATGCTTTGAGAATGTCTGATGTAAAACACCATTGTGTGCAGTTCAACCGGGTAGATAAGGTGGGTGGGTTGGCAGAGGGGGATAGATTTAGTGTTAGGATTAAAATGTTTAGAGAACATCTGATGTGAAACACCATCTTGTGCAGTTCAACTGGGTGCAGTAGGTGGGTGGGACTGAGAGGGAGCAAAGTCAAATCATTACTCTCCCGTTATTATCTTTGACTATGAGGTTTTCAAGTTTTGCAAAAATAACAGCAACGATACAATGATTGAAAGAAAGGGTCAGATTCCAGTATATAAATCAAACACTGCTGGTAATGTGTATTTTTTGCTGTAATTATTGTAGGTTTGATGAAGGACATAAGGAGCTGGCAGACTATCTCCTCTTTGATTTCCTGGATGGAAGAAATGGCGAGTAAGTTGATTGTCATCAGATGCCCGACATCTACTGTCTTATGACAATTGGTCTTTCATGATTCAGCGTCATTTGTTGGACGAGGTTTGGAACAGTTTGCAAAGAACTATTTCCCACAAAGGTCTGTTATTGTTTCTGAAGATTGCTAAAGCAGTTACATTAAACGGCTTTCACACAAAGTTATTTACATGTGCTTAATCATAACAATAAAGTATATGACATATAGTCCCCACAATGTAGCAGAGCTTATTGAAAGCTGAGCTGAAAGGAGGATATAAGGAGGAGATAAGGAGCTGAAATATATTTTCACATTAAGATCAAATTTGCTTTTAACATGCAGTGTAGTTATCACGTAGTTATCATGGTCATCAGGATTGCTTTACAGTGTGATGTAGTTATCATGAACCAAAGCGTTGTTATATGGTAGGGATGTAGTTAGCATGAACCTCAGGATTGCTATATGGTAGGGATGTAGTTATCATGAACATCAGGATAGTTATACAGTTGTGATGTAGTTATCATGAACTTCAGGATTGCTATACAGTGTGATGTAGCTATCATGAACCTCAGGATTGCTATACAGTGAGATGTAGTTATCTTGAACCAAAGTGTTGTTATATGGTAGGTATGTAGTTAGCATGAACCTCAGGATTGCTATATGGCTGGGATGTAGTTATCATGAACCTCAGGATTGCTATATGGTAGGGATGTAGTTATCATGAACCTCAGGATTGCTATATGGTAGGGATGTAGTTATCTTGATTATATATATTACTTTATGAGTGGACCAGTTAAGTCACTTGATATTTTAACACTTGTAAGCGCCTTTGAGTTAGTTCCATATATGTATACAAACCTGTGCACATACAGTATCCAAACCATAAAGGGATTGCAATCAAACAGTGAATAAGTTATAATTGTTTGATCTGCTAGTGCAT